>PVJN01034723.1:0-23228 GCA_004026805.1 Lasiurus borealis | reverse complement strand
TTAAACAGTAACCTGACAGCCCACAGGTGTTTCAAACAAAACAAGCCAAATGAAACGAGGTACAGTAAGTTCCTATCATCCATCTCCGTGCCCCTCTCATAACCTCCCACGTTCCCCATCTGAGTGAATAGCGCCAAGGGCCCCAGGCTCACTTCCTCCCACATCTGGTCACTGAACATTTCTAGAACTCATTCCATTCTCTCTTGCTATGTTGCTCCTGTTTCTGCTCAGACCTTTACCATCGCCTCTCTAAAGCAGTATACCAGAAACTCTCCAAATGTTTCTTGGCTCTCATTCGATCCAGCTCCAACCCCACTTCAACGCTGCTGCCAAAGTCAACTTTCTTAAACAAAATCCGACCATGTTACTTCCATGTTTAGAATCTTTGTCTTCGGGATAAAAGTATAAAATCCTCCGTAGAACATACAAGGCTCTTTTTTATTCGCGCACACCCCCCCCCCAACTACCTTCCCAGCTTCATCTGAGGTCATGCCCCACACATCTCACACGAGGCACACAGAGCAACTTAGAAGTTCCCAAACAGTGCTTCTCTGTCTGCCCAGAATGCAATTCTCCCATTTGCCCATCTGGCAAGCTCCCACTCGTTTATTTAGACCGGCTCAAAACTCAGAGTTCATTATGCTTTCCTCTGGGCATCTACTGCATTTTGTACCTCTCCCCTGTTATAACACTTATTCAGCCTGACACAGTTTTTGTTTATTTGTCTGTCTTTTCCATAAGACATGGAACTGTCTAATGTCCCGTGTATTATTTCATCTCTGTATTCTGTTTGTTGAATGAATGGATATCTCAGGATTTAACAAAAATATTCAAACTGCTCCGGATAAATGCCCATTGTGTGAGTCAAAGCAGGCATACAGGCAGAATCCCGTTTCAACAAATGTCTTCAACTCGACAATCTTCTTACATCAAAAAATAGTTGTTACATTTGTGTGACTCCATACTTGAAACTATAACCAACAGGATAGTTTTAAAAGCTACATCAGACCACCAACAAACCTACCTGTTGAGTATTTATAGACATCCGAACTCTTCATTCTACCCCATCTTTCACCTTTTGTGGGTCATAGACGAATTTGGGTAGGTTTCTCTACCAAGTCTTAAACCTACATTTGCCTTTGATAACATAAAAATCCCACATACCCCTGAAAATTCTGATACTACCCCAAAGGGCCCCATCCTCAACCTCACTACAAGTCAGAAATAACTTCGTGCCAGCAGCAATTCACAGCTTCACAAGAGATATAATCCAGCAGGCAAGATATCAGTGAGCTTTGCTCTTGATAATATTAAACAGGCGTTCTCCTTCTATCACCAAACATAAACATTGTAACATTAAATATGCTTAACGTTTTTACTGAGAAGAGAATGCCAGGAAGGTGTTGACATTTGTCTCCTTCACCTTTGAGAACCTCATGATAGAAAACTGCCAGAAACAAATGAAAAACACAAATATGAAAAAAATATACTGTTTCCTCAATATAACCCCCACGAGCACATGTTCAAACAAAAGAAGTTTTTAAAAAATGCTCCTGGCACGACATTTTCCTTCTACTTCCCCCACCACTCCCCCATCCCCACTTTTAAATATTTTTAACTTCCAGCTAGCGAACTTTTTTTAAACACAAACGCTTTGTCCTTGTGAAGACAAAGGGTTAAATTAAAGAAACAGCTGGCTGCCTGCCACTAGCTGGGGTTGGGGGATCTAGGGGTGGAAGATAGAGGAGGAGGAAAAACCAGTTAGAGGAATGAGTGCTAATTTTCTTACCCTGCCACATGGCCATGTTGGTCCTATCCACTCCCACGTTGAGGTCACAGGCTCAGAGTTTCCCAGAGCACCCCAGTTTTGTAGGGAGGCTCTAACGGGATATAGATGGAACAGCGGCTGTGTGGTCTTACTTTATGACAGATGTTCAAGCCCCAACGCTGAAAATATAAATAAAAAAATGGATACCTGAATTTAAAAAAAAATTCAAATCCTTGAAAATTATCTCCTGTCCCTCCCTAAATCTCTCTTTCAAAGATGTGTAGACAGGCAGTTATCAAGTTCGCCCTAAGCAGCAAGGGATCGCTGCAGACACATAACATGGGGGAGATCAAGAGTCAGTTCCCATTGCCACTCAGTACCGTCCAATTCTGCGTGGATCACGGGACCTTCAACAAACGGGATTTGGAATCTCAAAGGATGGGTGCTTAGATGAGATAATTGCTAAGCATCTTTCCTATCTTGATGTTCCACGCTTTGGGAAATAAAGAGCAGCATAATATACAATGCCCTTCCCCAAACCCCCAACTTCACATTAAAAGAAATTGGAGAAGGGACAGCAAATTTTGTGACTACTTCAAGTTTAAAATAGATCTTCTATAGGAAAAGAAAAGGAAGGAAACCTCATAAAAAGAGGAATGCCCTCTGGGTGGTTCTTCCTCTCGGATTCATTATACTTGTCCGATTTTGCCAATGTCCTGTAGGGAACATATGTTGCTTTTGTAATGGGGGAGGGGGCGGAGAAAGACCAAAGAAAGAATAAAGTACTACTTTAAGTAAAGTCAAGTTAATCCAGCTCATTCCTATTTTTAAAATGTCAAATTCCACCTTAGGACAATACTATTTGCAAGAATATAAAAGATGCTAGGGCTCAGTGGATAGAGCGTCGGCTTGTGGACTGAAGAGTCCCAGGTTCGATTTCGGTCAGGGGCATGTACCTTGGTTGCAGGCACATCCCCAGTAGGGGGTGTGCAGGAGGTGGCTGATGGATGTTTCTCTCTCATCAATGTTTCTAACTCTCTATCCCTCTCCCTTCCTCTCTGTAAAAAATCAATAAAATACATTTTTTAAAAAGAAAGATGTTAGGGCCCAGCCAGTGTTGCTCAGTAGTTGAACATCAAACCATGAACTAAGAGGTCACTGGTTCGATTCCCAGTCAGGCACATGTCTGGGTCCCTGGGTTTTGGGCTTGATCCCCAATAGAGAGCATATAGGAGGTAGTCAATTGGTGTTTCTCTCATATTGATATTTTTATCTTTCTATCCTCTACAGACTGTCAAACTACATGGGAAGGGTGGGGAGAGGTAGGGTAGATAAGAGATCAATGAAAGGACTTGTATGCATGCTTATAAGCATAACCAATGAACATAGACACTAGGGGATGAGGGCATGTATGGGAGTGGGGTGGGGGGGGTCAATGGGAAGATATGTACACATGTATTACATTAATAAAATTAAAAAAGTCAATGAAAACATTTTTTTAAAAGGTGCTAAGAATGGGGGGGAAATGAAAGATTTGACTACTTTGATTTTGAGTTAATATATTGAACACTTTGCTTGTCCATTTAAACATTTAAACAAGTTCTTAATTAATAAATTGATCATCCTTACTTAGCATATGAGCCAACTTGCTCTTTTTAAAGAAAATGTCCTCACCTTTCTGACCTGGTCCACATCAAAGCACATTGCTATTTCCATAACTTTTTTTTAATATATTTTGATCGGCCTTAGCCAGCTTTGGTTCAGTGGATAGAGCGTGGGCCCAAGGACTGAAGTGTCCCAGGTTCTATCTCCAGGAGGGGGCGGAAACTATTAAAAATCTAACCTCCCCCATTCAAAATATGTTTTAATATATTCTTATTGGTTTTAGAGAGAGGAAAGGAGAGGGAGAGAGCGATAGAAACATCCATGATGAGAGAGAATCAATGGTCAGTGCCTCCCGCACGCCCCACACTGAGGATGCAGTCGGGAACCCGGGCACGTGCCCCGACAGGGAATCGAACCTCTCCTGGTTCATAGATGAACGCTCAACCACTGAGCCACGCGGACTGGGCTCCACAGCTTTTCTACCAGCAACCCCTCCACCATGAAACGAAAGCACTAGCACACATGGACGGAAGACTCACACCAAGTTGAGAGCGATCATTTTGGCCTTCTTCATGGATGTTCTAAGGACAAAGTGCGAATGGTACACTCTCGTTTCAAAAGCAACCACAGAGAAAAGACCATGCTTTGCCTAAAGAAAGAGCCACAGTGTCCTAGTATGGATTCGCCAGAAAAAAAAGAAAAAGGAAAAAAAAAAAGCGCTCTGAGAACTTATTTATCCGGAACCTGGAACAGTGTTTGAGTTTGCCTTCTTCTCCTTCTCCCCCCCCCCCCCCCCCCCCGCCCCTTTATTTCGGGTGCAGTTACACAGTACCGATCCGCGCTCAGTGGAAACAAGGAAAATCTTACATCTCCGAAGTCCAACCCAGATCATTGCTAATAAATGTGCGGCGTGTATGTAAAGCAGACTCTTACTGGCTTTTATGTCCCCCACTTCTGCGTTTCCTTCACTTTAGTCGAGGTAGCTGACACAGACGATATCAGGCGCGCACATACGGCTCCCCTTGGCAGTCCAGGAAACTGATTTGCTCTGAAATGCAAGGTAAAGGCGCATCAGTGCGAAGGAAAAGCCCTTCGTGGTGAAAGCGCTCAGGCGCAAGCCTGGACAATCTGGAGAGAACCGCCTTTCCGCTAAGTGGGAAAAGAAAAAACTCGCAGCAACTAGTTTTCTGAGAGTTTGGGCTCCACTCCTCTAAGACCCGCAGCACCCTGTGAGTCCAGAGCAGGAGGCAGAAGAACGGGGCCTTGACAGAGAGCGTCGCCAGCCACAGCCACCCTGCTCCAGTTCTGGAAAAGGGACGCCTTTGCAGCTAACCTCCCCCTTTCAAAAGCGGGGCGGGCTTGGCGCCGCTCTGCGAGAAAACTTTGCCGGGACCCGAGCTCCGAGACGAGGGCTGGGCTCCCGAGAAGATGCCACCCTTCGCTGGCTACAACTAGCCGGTCTAACTCCTTCGAGTGCCAGGCGGCGGCCAGGCGTGGGGAACCCCCCATCTCCAGGGGGGCCGAGCCAGCGGGGAGCGCTTCTCCCTGTCGCTAAACGCAGCGGGTGATCGGAGGGGTGGGCCGGGAGCCAGCGGGCCGCGAAGGACCTGTTGGGGAAGGGACAGCTCGGATGACTTTACCTGTCGCCCAGATCTGGAGCGGTGGAGCCCGTGTCCGCGGCCGGCGGGCCGAGCGCTCAGTTGGCTCTGGCGCCCAGAACGCCAAGTGGAGTTAGCGCCCCACGTAGCCGGCTGAGCTTCATTCACAGCCCTGCCCGGAGGAGAGGGAGCCGAGCGGGCGCGAGGCTCACGTGACGGGCGCCTCGCCAAGTATCGGCCAAGCAGACTTGACGTCTGCGCCTGCGCGCCCTGGCGGGGCCCTCTCCCCACACCTTGGGCAAGCGGGAAGGGGGCGATGCCAGCTCGGGTGGCGGCGGGACCTCAACTGCAGCCGAGCTCGAGGAGCTGGGAGGGGTTTACGCTTGCGCAGCCGCAATCGGTAACCGCCCCCCTCCCTTCGCTGCCATATTTAATGAGGACTGGGCAGGCCCTAAACCCACGGCTGGGCGTGTCCATTGCTTTTGAAAGAGAAGTATTGCATTGTGTTTCACTGTTTCAAGCCTGCGGAACGATTTTGGGTTTTGTCCTTAGCATGAAGCTGTTTCTCCTGGGCTCCTAGCCCACAGAGCAGTTAGTAGTAGAAATTGAATACTGATTCTACTCCCTCACAAATTTTAAGCCTCTAATAATATGCGAGACATTTTTCAATACCTTTAATTATTTTCATATCATTTAATGCCCACAATAACTCCATTGGTTTAGGGACTATTATTTCTTCACTTTTATGTGTAAGAAAACAGAGACACACAAAGGTTAACTTGTCCTATCTCACATTATGGAAGTAGGACTCATGATCAAATACAGTGATGCTTGTAACAGCCAACTTGATTCTCATTGCACTGGGAAATCTACACCATGGGTTTTTTGTTTGTTTAGTTTTGCTTTGCTTTGTTTTTATATATTTTATTGATTTTTTACAGAGAGGAAGGGAGAGGGATAGAGAGTTAGAAACATCGATGAGAGAGAAACATCGATCAGCTGCCTCCTGCACGCCCCCCACTGGGGATGTGCCCACAACCAAGGAACATGACCTTGACCGGAATGGAACCTGGGACCTTTCAGTCCACAGGCCGACGCTCTATCCACTGAGCCAAACCGGTTTTGGCGACATGGCAGTTTTTAATAATTTTATCCATTTTAATAAAACAAAAAAGGAGGCTCAGAAAAGCAAAAATCATACGTCTTAGTAAGTGGGTCTTCCAGACACCAAAACCCTTGCCTTAGTGTTGTAAGTCACAGTCCCTCCTTCTACAGAAGAAACAGAACGTCAATTGGATACATTGATTTTATGTAAGACTAGAGTCTGGGTGCACAAAATTTGTGCACAGGGTGTGGGGTGGAGTGTCCCTCAGCCTGTCCTGCACCCTCTCATAATCCAGGACCCCTCTGGTAGGGTCCCTAGGCCTGGCCAACAATCAGGGCCAATCTGGTCTTTCCTTCCCCTGGCTGCCACTGCTTGCCATCTGTAGGACACTGGCCCCTTCTCCTGCCACTGGTCGCCTCCCTCTGTGGGTGACAGGCATAGAATACAATTGCTTGATTGGCCTGGGCCTCCTCTGCAGGGTCATCACTGGCTGGCCCCGCACACCTGCCACAGCATCGCTGGCTGGTGGCCTGAACCTTGCCCTGTGGGGTGATGGATTGAAGAGCCCCCCCCCCCATTGATCGCCCTGCAGAGGGTGGCCTGGGCTTTCCTCTGCAGGGCGATCGTGGGGCAATGGAGGGGCCCCAAACCAATCACATCGCACCCGTCTTGGCTGGCCTGACATCAGTGCGTGCTATAGCATGGTCATCCAGAAGGTCGTCCAGATGGCCATTCCGTTCAGTCTTTCGGTTTATTTGCATATTATGCTTTTATTATTATAGATGATCCTGCTAACTAGCTAGTGGTGGAACAGAGACTAGAATCCATGTAATAAATCCAGGTAATCTAACTAAAACCCCAGTACTCTAATTCGGGCCTACTGTAGTGAGCAACTTTGGATGCCTACTTTGAGCAAGCTAAGGGGCCAGGGATACAAAATATCCAGTTGGTGCAAAGCCATTAAGGACAAATCTGTAATCCAAAAAGTCAGGCTTGCCCTGGCCGGGTAGCTCAGGTGGTTAGAGCATTGTCTGGATATGCCAAGGTTGTGGTTCAATCCCCAGGTTCGATCCCATTCAGGACACATACAGAATCAGTTAATGGTTGCATGAATGAGTTGAACAAAGAATAATGGCTGTTTCTCTCTCTCTCTCTCTCTCTCTCTCTCTCTCTCTCTCTCTCTCTCTCCTCCTTCTCTCCCTCTCTTTCCCCTTTCCCCCACCCTCTCCCTCTTCCTTTCATCAATCAATAAAATTGTTTAAGTCAGGCTTTTTGACCCATTGCAATGAGGGAGACTCCACACCGGAAAGACTGTGGGACATCTCAACAAAGACAAAAAGTCATTATAGGATTTAGGGGAAAGGGTGGAGTTGAAGTAGATTTTAAACGAAGCACTGTTTTGGTAAGCTCAAAACCCGGCTCTGTGAAGAGTTCAACATCAGGTCTGGGCCGTGAAGTGAATCCAGAGTCCTGTTTCCTTGGGGACCACAAAGCAAAAATAGATGTGGAATGTTGTGTCCAGATACCTCTTATCTGAAGCTCTGCACCTGGATTGGAAATCAAGGCTGCTTCTCTGAGTCAAAGAAACATGCCCTCTAGACAAATGTGGGATGCTTTATTCTCACTACTATGATTTCAAGCAGAAACGTTTCTTATCATCTCTAACTGTAGAAAATAAATTTTCTCAGTGAATAAAAAAAGTTGTGTTCACTCAAATAAATAGGGTTGTTATCACTTTACAGCTGCATGTCTTTTGGATAAATACTGTTCCCTGTTAAATTTGCAGCTGGCTTTATTAGTGTCTGTTATTATAGCCTGATGACTGGCTGAATTTTTGCTTTCTCGGTCCAAGCTAAGTTTTTACTTTCTCACCTGGTAATATTTAGTCTCTGCCTTCAGGCACTCGTAGTGTATGGGTGGGGGGCAGGGGGACAAGTAACTAGAAATAATTATAACTTAATAATAATTAATTAAAATAGGTTATGTTGAGTCTTCTGATAAAGGTAAATCCAAGTGGAGATAACATCTTGTGAGAAAAAAATCACATATGAGAACCTGTCAGGTTGAAGCTTAGGGTAGGGAGGTTTAGGGAGGATTGTGGGAGACATAACCAGAAGGTAAATTGAGGCTCAATTTTCAAAGATCCTGAATGTTGGACTGAGATTTGTACTTCAAAAGGTGATTGGAAAAAAAATTAAGGTTTTCAAGCAAGGGAATCCCTTTATTGAAACTCTTTTTCAAGAAGGTGGGTCTGGGCCGAGACTGGTTTGGCTCAGTGGATAGAGCGTCGGCCTGCAGACTGAGAGGTCCCAGGTTTGATTCCTGTCAGGGGCATGTACCTTGCTTAGGGGCACAACTCCAGTAGGGGGAGTGCAGGAGGCGGCTGATCGATGTCTCTCTCTCATCGCTGTTTCTGACTTTCTATCCCTCTCCCTTCCTCTCTGTAAAAAATCAATAAAATATATTAAAAAAAAAGAAGAAGAAGGTGGACCTGGGATGATTGATCAAGGAGAGATGAGTTTATTTGTTTGTTTTGTCATTCCAGGATAGGAGAACTGAAGCTTATTTGTAGATTTAAAAGGAAGAGCCATTAGTAAAATGGAAATTGAAGAGGCAAGAAAAGGAGAGGATAAATAATGGAGTGAAATATGTGACAAGATGAAATGAGATGCAAAATACAACCTAACCTTAGAAAGAAGCCCCTTTCTTTGAGGGGAAAAAAAAGACAGTTTGAAGGATGGCAATCTAGTTATAAGCAGATTTGTTATGAAGCTGCCTCTATAGAGTGAACATACTGGCTCTACTTGGAATAGTCATTTGGAAGAGCTTGGGCAGGAGTGATTTATGGAGAGTATGAAATGGATGCAGTACACCCAGGTTACAACTTGGAGTCACCACTGACCGCTGACAGCTTGGAGGGCTCCTGTTGGGATTTTAGGCGTATATTTCAAAGAAGAACTTTTTTATAAAATATATTTGTATTGATCTCATAGAGGAAGGAGAGGGAGAGAGAAACATCAATGATGAAAGAGAATCATTGATTGGCTACCTCCTGCACACTCTCTAATTGAACTAGGACCTTCTGGTTCATAGGCCAATGCTCAACCACTGAGCAACACCAGCCAGGCTCAAAAATCATTTTCTCTTTTGTGAATTGTAAAACAAAACAATTTGAGAGTAGATTCTGGAGCCTAACTGCCTGAGCTCAAAACATCCAGGCTCAGACACTTAATAGCTATTTCATCTCATTCAAGTTACATATTTTCACTCTCTTCTAGGTTTCTTATTTGTAAAATGGAATAATAAGACAGATGTAAAACAGTTAAAAAGATTAATGTTCAATAAGTGTTAGCTAGAGGAAGCCAAGATGGCGGCATAGGTAAACACCTACACTGCTGCCTCGCACAACAATTTCAAAACTACAACTAAAAGACAGAACAGACATCATCCATAACCACAGGAAAGCTGGCTAAGTGTAAGTTCTACAGCTAGAGGGAAGGAGAGGGGCTCAAGGAGACCCAGAGGAGCTGCAAAAAGCTGAGGTACGGAGAAGCGCGCATGGAGAAAGCAGGTTCCGGAGAACCTGGCTGGCTTTCTCTGGCGGGAGGGAGACGGAGACTCTCAAAGGCATTGAACTCCTTATCCTACGACACTAAACCCCAGATCCAGCCGAAACTCATATGGGGGGAGTTTGGACTGTGAAAAGGGAGAGGTGCACGGAAATTTAGGGGAGTCGCAAAAGATCAGAGGGCTGGTGGTGCGCACAGCACTGCACTGAGGACAGATTAATGATTGTGCCGCTGGCTTTCACAAGTGGGCGGGAGACAGACCCTCCCAACTGTGCCACTTCTAACTCCACTAAACCCCAGTTTCAGGCGAAACCCTGGAGACCCAGACTTGTGTGATCCCGTAGCACAGGGGAGCTGGAAAGGCAGCAGTCCAGAGGCACTGCGAGAGCACTTGCACAGGGACCACTCCAGCGATTACCCAGTCACATGAGACTCAGGGGTCGTGGAGGGTGGGCCCGACTGGAAGGCAAGGCAGTCCCTTAAGCCCTGAGACTCCACCCATCCCAAGCTCAAGAGAGGCTTTTGCGTTTTTTGTGGGGGTTTTTTGACAAATTTTTTTATTAAATTTTTTCCATATCTCTCCATTGCCCCCCTCCCTCCCAGACATAACCCAACCCCCCAGTGTCTATGTTCATTGGTTATGCTTATATGCATGCATACAAGTCCTTTGATTGATCTCTTATCTACCTCACCTAACTTTAATCTTCCTGCTGTAATTTCACAGTCTGTTTGAAGTTTTACTGCCTCTGTATCTATCAGTTTATAATGTTCTTTATTATCCACAAATGAGTGAGATCATGTGATACTTCTCCTTCATTGACTGGCTTATTTCACTAAGCATAAGGCTCTCCAGTTCCAACCAGGTTGCTGCAAATGGTAAGATTTCCTTCTTTTTAATGGCAGCATAGAATTCCATTGTGTAGATGTACCACAGTTTTCTGATCCACTCATCTGCTGATGGGCACCTAGGCTGTTTCCAAATTGTAGCTATTGTAAATTGTGCTGCTATGAACATAGGGATGCATAAATCCTTTCTGATTGGTGTTTGTGATTTCTTAGGATAAATTCCTAAGAGTGGGATTACAGGGTCAAATGGGAGATCCATTTTTAGTTTTTTGAGGAAACTCCATATTGTTTTCCACAGTGGCTGCACCAGTTTGCATTCCCACCAACAGTGCACTTTCAAAGATAGACCATATGTTGGGTCATAGGCAAAGTCTCTTCAAATTCAAGAAGATAGAAATCATATCAAGCATCTTTTCAGATCACAGTGGCATAAAACTGGAAATCAAATAAACAAAAACAACCCAAAATAATCAAACACATGGAGCTAAACAGCATGCTATTAAACAATGACTGGGTTACCAGACATATCAAGAAAGAAATAAAAAAACATCATGGCAACAAATGATAATGAAAACACAACAATCCAAAATCTATGGGACACATCAAAACAGTCTTGAGAGGGAAGTTCATAGCTCTACAAGCCTACTGCAAAAAAAAAAAAAAAAAACAAGAACCACTGGTAATAATTTACCTAACCCTACAACTCAAAGAGTTAGAAAGAAAGCAATAAGAAAATCCCAGTGTAAGCAGAAGGAAGGGAATAATAAAGATCAGAGCAGAGATAAATGACATTGAGACAAAAAAAAAAATACAAAAGATCAACAAAACCAAGAGCTGGTTCTTTGAAAGGATAAACAAGATTGATGAACCTCTAGTCAGGCTCACCAAAAAGCAAAGAGGGAGGACCCCACCAAAAAATTCAGAAATAAAAGAGGAGAAATAACAACAGACTATACCGAAATACAAAGGATTGTTAAAAAATACTATGAACAACTCAACAGAAACTCATCAGGCTAGAAGGGAATGGAATGAAATATACAAAGTCATGCAAAGAAATGGTCTGTATCCAAGAATACTGTACCCAGCAAGTCTATTCCAACAAACTGGATAACCTAGAGGAAATGGACATATTCCTAGAAAAATATAGCCTTCCAAAACTCAATCAGGAAGAATCTAAACATCTCAATAGTCCAAAAACTATGGAAGAAATTGAAGCAGTCATCAAAAAGCTTCCAGCAAACAAAAGCCTGGGCCAGGCGGCTACACAGGGAAGTTTTACCAAATATTCAAGGAAGAACTAAAACCTATCTTTCTCAGAGTATTCAAAAGAATTCAAGAGGAAAAAACACTTCCAGACTCCTTCTATGAAGCCAGCATCACTCTTATACCAAAACCAGATAAATACAACACAATGAAAGGGAATTACAGGCCAATATCCCTCATGAACATAGATGCCAAAATCCTCAACAAAATTCTAGAAAATCAGATCCAGCAGTACATCAGAAAGATTATACACCATGACCAAGTAGGATTTATCCCAGGGATGCAAGGATGGTACAATATCTGCAAATCAATAAACATGATACATCACATAAACAAATTGAGAGATAAAAATCAGTCATATCAATTGATACAGAAAAAGCATGTAACAAAATCCAACACCCTTCCTTGATAAAAACTCTCAACAAGGTGGGAATAGAAGGATCATACCTCAATATAATAAAAGCTATATATGATAAACCCACAGCCAACATCATACTCAATGGGCAAAAACTAAAACCATTTCTCTTAAATACAGGAACAAGACAGGGATGCCCATTCTCACAACTCCTGTTTGACATAGTACTGGAAGTATGAGCCATTGCAATTAGACAAAAAGAAGAAATAAAAGGCAACCAAATTTGAAAGGAAGAAGTAAAGCTGTCCTTATTTGCAGATGACATAATATTGTACAAACAAAACATGAAAAACTCCATAAAAAAACTAATAGGCTTAATAAATTAATTCAGCAATGTAGCAGGATACAAAATTAACACCAAGAAATCTATGCATTTCTATACACCAATAGTGAACTTACAGAAAGAGAGACTAAAAAAGCAATCCCATTTACCATCACACCAAAAAAATTAAGATACCTAGGAATAAACGTAACTAAGGAGGTAAAAGACCTATACGCAGAAAACTACAGGAAACCGAAAAAAGAGATAGAGGAAGATGTAAACAGATGGAAGAACATACCATGTTCATGGATTGGGAGAATCAACATCATTAAAATGTCCATACTACCCAAAGCAATGTATAGATTCAATGCACTCCCCATTAAAATACCAATGGCATATTTCACAGACCTAGAAAGAACTCTCCAAAGATTCATCTGGAATAAAAAAATAAAAAGACTCCGAATAGCCACAGCAGTCCTGAGAAAGAAGAACAAAGTAGATGGGATCTCAATACCAGATTTCAAGCTGTATTACAAAGCAACTGTTCTCAAAACAGCCTGGAACTGGCACAAGAACAGCCATATAGACCAATGGAATAGAATAGAGAACCCAAACCACTATGCTCAATTAATATTTGACAAAGGAGGCAAGACATACAATGGAGACAAGACAGTCTCTTCAATAAATGGTGTTGGGAAAATTGGACAGATACAGGCAAAAAAAATGAAACTAGACACCAACTTACACCATACACAAAAAATAAAGTCAAAATGGATACAGGATTTAAACATAAGGTGGGAAACCATAAAAATACTAGAGGAATCCACAGGCAGAGAAATCTCAGACATATCCCGAAGGAATTTCTTCACCAATACTGCTCCTAGGGCAATGGAAGCTAAAGAGAAAATAAACAAATGGGACTACATCAAAATAAAAAGCTTTTTCACAGCAAAAGAAATTATCATCAAAATGACAAGAAGTCCCACTGTATGGGAGAACATATTTGCAAATGTTATCACTGATAAAGATTTAATTTCCAACATCTACAGGCAACTTATACAACTTAATAAAAGGAAGATAAGTGATCCAATTAAAAAATGGGCAATGAACCTAAATAGAATCTTTTTGAAAGAAGACAGAAGAAAGGCCAAGAGACACATGAAAACATGCTCAAAGTCACTAATTATCCTATACATGTAAATTAAAATGACAATGCGGTACCATTTCACACCTGTCAGAATGGCAATCATCAACAAATCAACAAACGACAAGTGTTGGCGAGGATGTGGAGAAAAGAACCCTCGTACACTGCTGGTGGGAATGCAGACTGGTGCAGCCACTGTGGAGAACAATATGGAGTTTCCTCAAAAAACTAAAAATGGAACTCCCATTTGACCCAATAATCCCACTTCTAGGAATATATCCCAAGAAATCAGAAACACCAATCAGAAAGGATATATGCACCCCTATGTTCATAGCAGCACAATTTACCATAGCTAAGATTTGGAAACAGCCTAAATGCCCGTCAGCGGATGAGTGGATTAGAAAACTATGGTACATCTACACAATGGAATACTACGCTGCCATAAAAAGAAGGAATTCTTACCATTTGCAGCAACCTGGATGGAACTGGAGAGCCTTATGCTAAGTGAAATAAGCCAGTCAGAGAAAGATAAATACCACATGACTTCATTCATTTATGGAAAATAAAGAACATTATAAACTGATGAACAAAAAGGGAGATACAGAGGCAGTAAAGCACCAAACAGACTGTCAATTCACACCAGGAAAACAGGGGATTGTTGGGGGGGGAGGGGGAGATCAACCAAAGGACTTTCACGCATGCATATAAGCATAACCAATGGACACAAGACACTGGGGGATGAGAGGGGCTGAGGGCATGCGATAGGGGGTAGGGGAGGCTGGGGAAAGGTCAATGGGGAAAAAAGGAGATATATATACTACTACATGTAATACTTTAAACAATAAAAAACACTTTAATTTTTTAAAAAAAATGAATTACTAGAAAAATGAAATCAAAACAGGGACATTCAAAATCCATGCCCAGTTTTTTAATGATTATATTCAACAAACAAAATTATTCTGTCAAATTATTGTCATGTTTTTGAGACATTTACTCTCAATTTCTCGTCTCAGACCAGAATTAAACAGTTTGTGGGCTGCCCTGGCCCCTGGATCACACTTTGAGTAGTATTGCATTATACTACTACTACAGTGCCCAGTTCATGGTAGGCCTTCAACAAATGCCTGGTTTAATACATTACTTTATATTGTTTTCTGCTTTGCAGGGTGTTCCACATTCTCTCCTCATACCACCTTTAGAATTAGGTGGAGAAGATTTAGTCATTTGCCGAAACTGGTTTGGATCAGTGGATAGAGCGTCGGCCTGCAGACCGAGAGGTCCCAGGTTTGATTCCGGTCAGGAGCATGTATCTTGGTTGAGGGCGCATCCCCAGTACGGGACGTGCAGGAGGCAGTTGATCGATATTTCTCTCCCATCGATGTTTCTAACTCTCTATCCCTCTCCTTTTCTCTCTGTAAAAAATCAATAAAATATATTTTTTAAAAAAAAGATTTAGTCATTCCCATTTGACAGAAGAGGAAGTTGAGGCACGAAGATTAAGTGATTTTCCTGGTCTAAAACAGCTCCTTTAGTGTCAGAGCCAAAATTAGTCTCTGACTCCAACTGCATTTTGTGGCAGCAGCACTAAGAAAACCCCCAACTCAGCGAGAGTTTCCTAAGAATTCCACCAATTAGAAATAGGAAGACCTGTCTTAGGCTTTCCGAATGACAGCAGGTTGACAACATGGTGTAATAATCAGAGATTTAATTTGGAATCCAGACTTTTGCAAGAGATTTTGCTTCTGAACCTCTCTTCTTGTCACTAAAGTATGGTTATTAACAGCCTCTCCACAAAGCTGCACTAGTACTAAATGGTGAAGGTAAATAGCCAGGTATGGAATTCAGAAAGAATGTTTATTATTAATATGAGGCTCAGTTTAGGACTGCATTGAGGGGCTTGCTCTGTAATCTAATAACGTGGAAAGGCGCGCCATCTAGTGGTAGAGCGAAGAACTGGCTCTGGGAAGAGAACATTGCTCTTGGAAGGCTGGGATAAGTGAATCATGCCTTTCTTGCCTTTGTTTTTGTTTGTTGGTTTGTTTTTTGGTTTTTTTGTGTTTTTTTATTTTATTGATTTTTTACAGAGAGGAAGGGAGAGGGATAGAGAGTTAGAAACATAGATCAGCTGCCTCCTGCACGCCCCCTACTGGGGATGTGCCCGTAACCAAGGTACATGCCCTTGACCAGAATCAAACCTGGGATCCTTCAATCTGCAATCCACAGAGCCAAAACGGTTACGGCTCTTGCCTTTGTTTTTGCATTGGCTACTAGAAAGCTCAGAGTCAAATGTTTAGTCCAACCCTAGCAAGCGAACAGGACTTTACATTCTGTATTCTATGATAATCTCACTTCTTATTCCATTTTATTTTTCCTATCTGTACTTCCCCTTGGCTTAATTCTCACATTTTTTAATATATTTTGTCCGTCATTTTTAAAATATATTTTTTTTATTTTTTACAGAAAGGAAGGAAGAGGGATAGAGAGTTAGAAACATTGATGAGAGACATCGATCAGCTGCCTCCTGCACACCCCCTACTGGAGATGTGCCCGCAACCATGCCCTTGACCGGAATCGAACCTGGGACCTTTCAGTCCGCAGGCCGACGCTCTATCCACTGAGCCAAACTGGTTTCGGCTTGTTGGTCATTTTAAATGCCCTTTAGAATAAACAGAATGGTGATTTATTAAACTGGATAAGAATATGACAAGAATACATTCTATTTTGAGTTACTGTCGTTCCAATATCCTGGCAAAGTTCAGAACCTAACAATACAAGAACAGATAAGTTAACTCTAAGATGTAATGGAGATTAAAAATAATTCAAATTAAGACTTCAAGCTTATGAAAATTGAAATCGCCACTACCAATTAATTAGTACTAGGACACTAGAATATGCATTAGGTGGCTTTTTAATTTATTTATACACTGGGTACTTACCATGTGCCATATACTGTTTCAGGTACAGAAAATATAGCAATGAAGAAAAAGACAAAAATCCATGTCCTCACCAAGCTTACACTTTGTGTGTGTAATTGGGGATGGGGGGGGGTGAAGAGAGATGATAAGGAAGATAAATAAGAATATTATATGGTATATGTAGGAGGTAAGTGTTATGAAAAAAATAAGCTGCAAAGGAATATAGCACAATCTGGAGAGTAGCGTTTTAACATGGAGTGATCAAATATGGCTTTGAGAAAAGGTGACAATTAAGAAGGTGACACAAGAAAGAACTTGAATAAATACCCCGAACTCCTCCTGAATAAATGAGACTTGATCAGAAAAAAGAAAGAAAGAAAGAAAGAAAGAAAGAAAGAAAGAAAGAAAGAAAGGAAGAAAGAAAGAACTTGAAGGAATGAGAGAGTACGCCATGCTGGTACCTAGAGGAAGAGTATGTCACACAGAGAGAAAGCAACTGTTGTAAAGGCTCTTAGATGGGAGCATGCCTGGTGTGACTGGGAGCAGTGAGGAGGCTACTGTGGTGGGTACAGTGTGAACAAGGAACAGAGTAGTCGGTGATGAGGTCACAGAATTCACAGTGGGCCAGATCATACGTTAGATAATGCAAGGCTTTTTACTCTTGTTCGAGTCATGGCTTGGTAACCATGGGCGGGTTTCAGAAAGGAAGTGGTCTGATGGACTTTCCTTCAAAGGATTTCTCTGGTTACTGTGTTAAGTAGAAGGGGCAAGCATAAGTTAGGAGGCTATATCAGCAATCTATACAAGAGATAATGGCAGTTTGAACCAGGTTATAGTAGTGGGGTGATCAGAAGAGGTCAGATTATGTATTTATTTTCAAGGTAGCACCATCAGGATTTGCTGATGGATTGGCTGTGAGGTGTTACAGAAAGAGGGAAGTCAAGAGTTATCCCAAGGTTTGTGGCCTGAGCAATTGCAAATAATGAAGGATGCATTGGCTTGGAAAAGGTAGAGAGCAAAGAGTTTAACATTTTAAAATTTGAAATATATATATATTTGATAGTTAAGTGGAGATGTTACTAGTAAATAGGTAGCTAGAAGTACAAGTTGTACTTTAGGTATGGACTGCAGATACAAATTTGAGGGTTGACAGTAGATGGCGTTTAAAGCCAAGAGATCAGATGAGATGACCAAAAGAAGAGAATGGAAGAGAACAGGTTAGACAGAACAAATGGAACAAGACTGAGTGAGACTCAGAGCACTCCCAGAAGAAATCAGGAAGCCAAGGAAGAATTGAAAACTAAGAAAGAGTGGCCATGTGACAGGAGAAAATCCAGAGCAGTGTGGTGTCCTGGAAACAAGTGAAGAAAATGTTTTAAGAAGGAGGAAGTGCTTGGCTGGTGTTGCTCAGTGGTTGACCTATGAACCAGGAGGTCACAGTTCAATTCCTGGACAGGACACATGTCCAGGTTGCAGGCTCAATTCTCAGTGTGAGGTGTGCAGGAGGCAGCCAATCAATGATTCTCTCTCATCATTGATGTTTCCATCTCTCTCTCTCCATTTCCCTTCCTCTCTGGAAAAAAAATATATATATATAATGATTTCTGAACGCATAATAAACTGTCCTCTCTCTCTCTCTCTCTCTCTCTCTCTATATATATATATATATATATATATATATATATATATATATATATATATATATATATATATATGTGTGTGTGTGTGTGTGTGTGTGTGTGTGTGTGTGTGTGTGTGAAGTAAGTGATCAGTTGAGTTTAATGTTACCAGTGGGTTAAGTAAAATAAGGACAACATTGGGTTTGGCAGTGTGGAAATCACTAGCGACTTTGACAAGTTCAGTTTGGATAGAACCATGGAAGATGGAAGGTTGATAAGAATGGGTTTAGGAGCTGAAACCGGTTTGGCTCAGTGGATAGAGTGTCAGCCTGCAGACTGAAAGGTCCCAGGTTCAATTCCAGTCAAGGGCATGTACCTTGGTTGCGGGCACATCGCCAGTGGGGGGTGTGCAGGAGGCAGCTGAGCGATGTCTCTCTCTCATCGATGTTTCTTTTTTTTTAATATATTTTATTGATTTTTTTACAGAGAGGAAGGGAGAGAGATAGTCAGAATCATCAATGTTTCTAACTCTATCCCTCTCCCTTTGTAAAAAATCAATAAAATATATTTTTAATAAAAGAACAGGTTTAGGAGAAAATGAAAGAGGAAGAACTTCCAGTTCACCTGATGAAACGAATGTACTTATCCTTATTCCTCCTGCTAAGTACATTATGTCTAAAACAAATATAAGAATATTTTGAGCCAAAGCCAGTTTGGCTCAGTGAGTAGAGCATCGGCCTGAGGACTGAAAGGTCCTAGTTCCATTCCGGTCAAGGGCCTGTACCTTGGTTGCAGGCGCATCTCCAGTAGGGGGCGTGCAGGAGGCAGCTGATCGATGTCTCTCTCATCGATGTTTCTAACTCTATCCCTCTCCCTTCCTCTCTGAAAAAAAGTCAGTAAAATATATTTTTTTAAAAGAATATTTTGAAAGATGAAGATAAGGAAACCTGACTAGGGACCTTGGAACCTGAGGAATGACATACTACTTGAGTGATGTAAGTGGAGGCCTACTGGGAAGCCTGAATTTTGGCCCCTCTGAATAGTGCAAGGTGTCTCCTCTACCCACCTTCCCCTGTGAAAACAAGGTCTTCCACATCCAACTGGCAATAACAAGGTGGCACCCCCTCCCGCACATGTTATCAGAAGCCAGCTAAATAGAAGACTTAAATAATATTCAGAGCCTCATCCCATAACATCCAAAATGTCAGGATACAAGTGAAACAGAAAAATTTCAACTTAAGAAAAATCAATCAACAGACACCGAGACCTATGTAGCACGGATATTAGAATTATATTACAAGGATTTTAAAGCATTCAACATACAAGTGCTTCAAAGAACAGTTCTAAACAGATTTCAAATGAATGAAAAACCATCTCAGCAAAGAGATAGATGATATAAAGGAGAACCAAATGGAAATTTTAGAACTGAAAAATACAATGACTAAAAATGTCGAAAATTTGAGAAGACAAAAACCTACAGATTCAATAGCTCAGAAAACCACAAACAATATACCCACAGAAATCCATGCCAAGATACAACATAATCAAACTTTTGAAAACTGAAGACAAAGAAAAAGTCTTGAAAGCACCAACTGAGAAATGACATCTTACTTGGTTGGGTGGGGGCGGGGGCAGTATTACTTGAATGAAGGCATATTTCTCATCTGAAACCATGGAGGCCAGAAGGAAGTGGCACAACACTTTTCAAGTGCTAAAAGTATAGAATATATAAAGAACAAATAAAATTGAACAGTAAAACTTCCAATCCAATTAGAAAAAGAGCAAAAAACATGAAGGAGCATTTTATTGAAGAAAATATATAGAAGATAAACATAAAAAGATGCTCAACAGCACAATTTATAATAGCTACAATTTGGAAACAGCCTAGGTCCCCATCAGCAGATGACTGGATCAGAAAACCATGGTACATCTACACAATGGAATACTATGCTGCCATAAAAAGAAGGAATTCTTACCATTTGCAGCAACCTGGATGGAACTGGAGAGCATTATGCTAAGTGAAATAAACCAGTCAATGAAAGAAAAATACCACATGATCTCACTCATTTATGGATAATAAAGAACATTATAAACTGATGAATAAAAAGATAGATACAGAGGCAGTAAAGCATCAAACTGACTGTCAGATTACAGTGGGAAGATTAAGGGCTTGTATGCATGCATATAAGCATAACCAATGGACACAAGACACTGGGGGGTTAGGGTATGCATGGGAGGGGGGCAATGGGAGATATATATACATGTAGCACATTAATAAAAAAAAGATGTTCAACATGACTAACCTTTAGGGAAATAGAAATTAAGGCTGTGATAAAGTATCACTACACACCTACTAGAACTTCTAAAACTAAAAATGAATGTGATAATATTAAATGCTGGCAAGGATATAGAAAAACTATGTTCCCTACGTATCTGGTAGGAATGTAAAATCGTAATTCATTCTGTAAAATAGTTAAGCAGCTTCTTAAACTACCGATATACTTACCATAGGACTAAGAACAAGTTCAAGGTCCTGTATGAGAAAGAGCAGAAGGGGCCCTTCACCACCCTCTGTCACTGCCAATGCTAGCCGGTGTAGGTCCTGTGGAACCTGGGGCCAGTGAGCTGGAGACATGGCCTTCCTTGACACCCAGTTGTAGTTCCAACAGACAACTGGCATGAAACACTTCATCCTCATCACAGCCGTCATGAATAGCATCTCCCTGCTATGCTACCAGGAGGACAACAAAATGCTGAGTCTCAGATACCGGGACCCTGAGCCCCTCAGGGAGTACTGCATGGACTGCACAGTGAACAACATCCAGATGGGCTTCCGGGTGTCTCCCTGAGACCAAAAAGGTCGTGATGGAAACCAAGGACGGTTGCTTGGATATGCGCTTGCTGTGCTGGGCAGACTTCCACATGGATCCCCATGTGGACACCTTCTATAAGGTGCTGTGTGGTGGGCCACCTAGGGGCCCAGCAAAAACCAGTGATGTGGGAGAAAAGGCACATCACATGGTTCATCACACTGGATCACTGGCATCTGACTCCTGCTACTCAAACAGGAGAAGGCCTATCTTTGGCTGCTGCTGATGCAGAACCCATCATGCTATGGGCCTCAACCCACCCTGGCACATGTGTCATGTGGACCTGGCTTCTCAACCTCTGCTTTCACCTCAGCAACCATGGAGTAGCATGAGCTGATTACCATATTTTCCATTGTATAAGATGACTTTTTAACCCTGGAAAATCTTCTCAAAAGTCGGGGGTCGTCTTATACGCTGGGTGTTGTCTTATAGGGTGAGTATATCCCAAACTCTATATTTTAACTGGAAAAGTTGGGGGGTCGTCTTATACACCCAGTCATCTTATACGCCGGAAAATATGGTAGTGGTTGCCAGGAATTAGGGATGTTGGAGGATAGGAGAGGGTATGACTATCAAGAGGGTGTTGGAATAGTTCATATATTGATTGCAGTGGTGGTTACACAAATCTACACATGTGATAAAATGGTATTGAACTACTAACACACTTTGTACCATGTCAATATCCTGGGTAGAAATTATACTATAGTTTGTAACATGTAACTACGTAGGGGGTGGTATCTGTGTGAAGTTTACAAAGCGCCTCTCTAGTACTTTCACAACGTCCTTGGAATCTGTGATTATTTCAAAATAAAAAGTTTTCTTAAAGGATGGAAAAAGAGGAATTGTATAGACATCAATAAAAACAATTCTAGTGAGGATTTTGCAGTAAAGAGGAACAAAGAAATGGGATGGGTGTCTATCTGGTGTGGCTCGGTGGTCGAGGATGGACCTAGGAAGCAGGAGGTAAAGTTTCAATTCCTGGTCAGGGCACATGCGCCCCATTGGGGGCTTGATCCCCAGTGTGGGGCTTGCAGGAAGCAACCAATCAATGATTCTCTCTCATCATTGATATTCCTATTTCTCCCTCTCCCTTCCTCTCCCTCCCTCTCAGAAATCAGTAAAAAAAAATCTATTTTTTAAAGAAATTGGGCCCTAGCCAGTTTGGGTCAATGGATACAGCATCGGCCTATGGATCTAAGGGTCCTGGGTTCAATTCCACCCATACCCTCGTCAGGGCCCATGCAGGAGGCAGCCAATCCATGTCTTTCTCTCACATCAACATTTCTCTCACATCGTCTTTCCCTCTTTCTTCCACTCTCTCTAAAATCAATAGAAAATATCCCTGGATGAAGATTTTTTTAAAAAAAAGAGAGTGCATAGTGGGCTAGGGAAGGTGGCTCTGAAGATTAAATTTTTTAGTGGGAGCAATAATACTATGGTTGAAAGTGATGGGGGAAAAAAACATAAAGGCAAAAAGAAGAATTTATAATTGACTAAAGGCCCTGCACAGATTCATGCAACGGTAGGGTCCCTCAGCCTGGCCTGCACCCTCTCACAATCCAGCACTCCTCAGAGGATGTCAGAGAGCTGGTTTTAACCCGATCCCCACAGGCCAGGCTGAGGGACTCCATCGGGGCCAGGGAGGGACCATGGGAGGGCTCCAAGGCATGTCCAGCCTATCTCACTCAGTCCTGATCAGCCAGAACCCAGTAGCAAGCTAACCTATAGGTTGGAGCATCTACCCCCTGGTGGTCAGTACATGTCATAGCAATTGGCTGAATGGTGGACCACTTAACATATTATGCTTTTATTATATAGGATGGGCAAGAGAGGAAAGAGTTGTCAGAGAAGATGGGACATAGTAAACAAGTATGTGGTGGGGGGGGGGTGGCCTTAGCTAGGAGCAGAGACAGTTTGTCCATAGTCATAGCAGGAAGAGTTAATTATATACATCGATTTAGGTAGATGCATAGATGCAGTGGTAGTAATTTGTGGACTTTGTTTTCTGATTGCCTCTTTTCTAAGTGAAATCAGAAGCAAGGTCATGAGCTGAGAGAGAGGACCAGTGCTGAGGTGTTAAAGGCTTGAAGGGAGAGGAGACTATATGAAATAGTTGTCTAGGAAACCGGGAGAGTAAATGGACTGGGATAATATTATTTCCTGACGACATTAAGTGCCCACTTCATGTTCATGGTCTAGAATTTAAAGCAAAGAGTGTCATTTTGTGTTTTTCTCCAGCCATGATCAGC
>PVJN01034722.1:0-22577 GCA_004026805.1 Lasiurus borealis | reverse complement strand
ATTCTAAATATTAAAAATAGAACAGGTCTCTCTCTAGTATAAAGATAAAAGCGGCGTCACCGCTGCTGGCTTTGATAATGCCTTCCTGCAGTTGTGGTAATAGTTTTTCCTGGTCTCAACTATTAAAATAAATTAAAACTGCTCAGCTTGAGCACCTAAGTGAGCTTTTTAACAAATTGCAGTTTCAAACAACTGAAGTTCTTGCAGCAGTGACTGGATGGACAGAGAGCCAAGGAGGGAGAGTCGGGCTTAGAGTCTTTACTGAGGTTTCCCTATCAGGATGGAATGAAATAGTTTTCTCTCAGAAATCCTTCTTTTTGTTTATGTGTTTCTCCTTTGGAGGGAGAAGTTAGCTTGGCCATCCTAGACCAATATTGGTTTTGCTTTCACTTTCATGCTACAGGTGTCAAGATATTTAATATTAAACAATAAAATACCATATTTTAAAATTATACCTGTGGTGAGAGCTAATCTATTTTTCAAATAATTTGAAATTACAGTTTTTCTTTTGGAAAATATCTAGCTGAAAATTTTCCCAGAGTGCTAAAATTTTTATTAGAACCCCTTGGGGAGTTGGGTGGGCAATATGTATACTAAATTGCCAACATGCAAAAGCTATAACACAATTTTATTTTTATTTAAGGTTAGTTGTAGAAATAAAAATGGTTTATTTTTTGAGAAATTAAAGATAAGGAAAAATATAAATTTCCTATGTAGGTGGGATAGATTTGTTTTAAGTATACATTAGGATGCTTTCAACTTTTTAAAAAATGGCTTATCCTTAGGTCGTACTCAGGATTAACTTATCTTATATTCTGTATCTGGGGTTCACAAAATGTGAAAGCCAGATTAGTGAATATTTTAGGCTTTAAACGTACATATCCTCAACTCTGTTGTTGTAGTGAAAAAGCCGACGTAGGCACTATGTAAACTAATAAGCATGGCTGTTCCAGTAAAACATTCTTTACAACAATGAGTGGGGGGCCAGAGCTAGCCCATCAGCCATGATTTGCCCCCTCCTGTTCTATAGGGATATGGTCACCACTCGATAGCCTGTAAAGAGACCCAAGAGATGGGGTTCAGGGCACTTTCTCCAAGTGTATCCACGTCACCCACTCCTGGTGTGTCCAAGTTCTTGGGAGTGGGCGTGTAGGACTAGAAATCCTTTATGTTTTGTTGTTTTGTTCTTAACAGATAAATCTTACAAACTGAAATTTGAGAACCACTGGCTAAGATTGCTGAGAGCATTCAGCAACAAATATTGCTGCGCCCCCTACCCTCACCTACTAGAATTACAAGATAAATAGAAATCCCTGCCCACATAGAATTCAGAGTCTACTAAGGGAGACAGTCAATAAACAAAATCAGTATTTTAAAACATATGATATGCTGGATAATGGTTAGGGCTAGGGAGAAAAATGAAACCGAAAAGGAAAGTAGGCAGCCTTGCAGAAATTTTGGGTAGAGTGTGGCCAGATGCCATTTAAGTAAAGACCCAAAGGAAATGAAGGAACATGCGTTCCCTATCTGGGAGGAGGGTGCTAGGCTGAGGGACAGAAAAGCATAAAGCCCCAGAGTTCAAAGCATGGCTGGCTTTTTGCATGGACAAGAGGTCTGGGTAGCTAAAGTGGAGTGTCAGCTGGGGAGAAGAGTTAGATATGAAGTCTTAGATAACAGAACTCCTTATCAGGTAGTCTTCAGGGGTCATCTTAGGGATTTGGGGTTTGACTCTGATTAGAAGATTTGAACAGGGTTATTGTGGCTGCTAAGTCCAGATTAATCTGTAGGAGCAAAGGATGGGAACAGGGAAACCAGTGTGGACATCATTGTAAAATTCTTATAAGAGATTATTATGGCTTGGACTAAGAGGGTAGCAGTGGTAAGAAACGATTGGATTCTAGATATATTATGAAGCTAGAGCCAACAGATTTTGGTGATGGTTGGGACTTGTGTTATGAGGGAAAAGGCTAAATCAAGGGTGACGGCAAGGGTTTTGGCCTAGTCAGCTGGAAACATGGAGTTGACATTTCTCATGTTGGTAAAACTTCAAGAGGGGAAATAAGAAGTTTAATTTTGAATTTAAGATTAAGATGGCTATTCGATATTCACAAGAGGAACAAGATATCCAAGTTTGGAGTTTTATGTTTAAAACCGCATGCCCTCTACTGTCTAGGCTTGGACTAGAGATGTAATTTGGAGAGTCATTGGCATATGGATGATAATTAAAGCTGTGAGCCTGGATAACATCACCAAGATAGTGAGTATAGATAAGAGATTGGAGCTCTACAAGGATCCCTCCACTCTGATGTTAAGAAGTAAGGGAGATGAGGAGGAGCCAGCAAAGATGAATGAGAAGGAGCAGTCCATGAGATTGGAAGAAAACCAGGCAATGTGCTATCCTGGAAGCCAAAAAGGAAAAAAAAAACAACAAAACTGTTTCAAGGAGAAGAGAAATGATCAGCTGCTGATAGTTCAAGTTGGTTGAGGACTGCTAGTTGACCACTGGCTTTAACAAGAAGGTCATTGATGGCCTTGATAAGGCAGTTTCAATAGAGTGATGGGGATGAAACGCTCATAAAAGTGGACTCGGATAAGCTGGAAACAAACTAGAGTCAACAAGTATGTCCAACTCTTTCAAAGAGTTTGGCTCTAAAGGGAAAGAGAAAGGAGGCTCTAGAGCAGCGGTTCTCAACCTGTGGGTCGCGAACAGCTAGTAGGGTCTCCTAAGACCATCAGAAAACACAGATATTTACATTAAGATTCATAACAGTAGCAAATTTCAGTTATAAAGTAGCAACGAAAATAATTTTATGATTGGGGATCACCACAACATGAGGGACTGTATTAAAAGGTCGCGGCATTAGGAAAGTTGAGAACCACTGCTCTAGAGGGAGATCAGGGAGGTCAGAGAGATGCTGCTGGGAGTGAAGGGTCAGCTGTCATAAATTGCTCATCCCCGTGGAGAGACAGCTCTGCTGACACCCGTGGGAAGAGAGTGTGTATAGCCAATTGCCAAATGTCATCCATCTACCAGCAGCAATCGGGTATAAACTGGAGTCAATGTTATAATTCCAGGGAATAGAGTAATCAGATGTCCTTTGTGCACAGTAGGATGCTTATCAAGAAAGAGTAAAAATAATTGATTACTTAGAATTCCCCCTAATGTGAATACCATCTTCTGTCATTTTTATATCCTATAAATGATCTCTGATATTACAAACGCTTTTGACATCTGTAAATATTTTTTCTACTTGAATTTGTCTTATAAATTTTATTGTGTACATATATCTATTTAAGACACACGTATTCCATAATGTATATTTTAAATTGGAGATGGAGAAATAACTTTAGTTTGTACAAGTTGAATTCTCTCATCTTGCTTATTTTTATACTTTTTAACATTAGTCAAATTAGTAAACTCTAGTTTCAAAAAGCTGTTTGGTGCATTAGTAATTTAGAAGTCTTCCTGTTCTGTAGAAAGTCCATGTTATATAGTTTAGACATTAGTAATTTCAAGTATAGACTTCATGTTTACAGGTAAGTAACCAAGTGAATATGAGAGTATCACTTTATTTCTAAAGAAAGTAAAAATATACAGGGGTGAGCAAAAGTAGATTTACATTTGTGAGTACATGAAACAGAGTTTATTTTCTATTGTTTATTAATTATCATATTATTTATTTGTATTACAACTGTAAATCTACATTTTCCCATTCCTGTACACAATCTGCCACTTATATCAGAACACCAACCCCATAGGATAGTTTCTTTAGCAAATGTTATCATTGCTTGTGAATTTGAAGGGACTCCTAATCAGTAGAAATTTTCCTAGAATATCATGATGTTCAAAGGATCACGCAAAGTAGCATTTTTCTTTTTGCAGTGGTACATTTAGGTAAATGATCTCTCTCACACACTTGCGTCTGGAATGCGTTTAGATGGAAGTCTGACTATAAAATAAGAAAAACAAAGAAGGATACACTTTTGCATTCTTTAATGAAAAAGTAAAGAGTGGCTTATAAAAATTATTGTTTTTATTTCTTTTTTGGTTGAGTCAGTGATAATTTATCCTAAATTATAAATCTCAAATATTTCTTTTCATGCCAATAGTATTGTTGTTTTCAATACACTAAAGTCGATCTGTCCTTGTGACTTCAGTCAGTAGTGGAAGGCAGCACAGAGCTAACTTAGTGTAGGATTCCAGCTACTTGTCCCACGGACACCAGAAAAATGTGTCTGTGTGTGTTTGTGAGTATAAATTAATCTAAAACAAAATATTAAAGTTTTTGTAGAATATTATCAAACTTACTTAGTTTATCAGACCAGCAGTCAGCATAGTCCCCATTTACAATCCACAAGTCTATTGTTACACACCTGTATCCAATATATAGTAATGAAGGCTTCAGAAATAGAATGTTTTTGAAAAGGCCCATAAAGTAAATTAGCAATTTTGATGCTTGGACTAAATCCATATCAAAAGTATAACTTAGTGCTGAATTGCCAAAATAACATCTAGGAAACTGGATCTGTTAATATTTTGCAGTGACTTTATGAGTTGCTTTAATTGTGTTGATGATGATAGAATATCTAAGATGTATGAGACATAAACTACATATTTATGCTTATCAGCAGAATATGCCAGCACAAGTATGTCATTTTGTGAGCTAAATTAGTTTAATACTAGTTGGAATTAAAATGTGTTAATCAAGAGTGTCTTATTCACTGGGGTGTCAGTAATGTCTGATGGAGATTTTCATAAAAAACAGAAAAGAAACTAGACCAATTAAAATACATAAATTGTAAAGTAACTTTGACAAAATTCATTTGCTGCATAATTTAGGCTTCATTACTTTCTACAGAAAAAAAAACTCATGAAGAAATCTTACAAAGTATCTCATGGAATTACAAATACAAAAATATGTGAATGTTCTTACTATGTATAAGATGGCTGAAATGAAATGTTAAGTCAAAACAT
Organism: Lasiurus borealis; assembly: GCA_004026805.1. Classification (NCBI taxonomy): domain Eukaryota; kingdom Metazoa; phylum Chordata; class Mammalia; order Chiroptera; family Vespertilionidae; genus Lasiurus; species Lasiurus borealis. The sequence continues at coordinate 17,602 of PVJN01034722.1, read as the reverse complement.
TCTGTAATGATTTTTCAAAATAATATTCTCAGTAGCATATGACTTTAAGAAACGACACACTTAAGAAAAAAAGATTGTCTCCTAAGGGAAATATAGAATAGCAAAGTAGAAAATAGAAATCTGTATAGGAAAATCAGGCACAGCAAAAAGAACTGTGCATTAACTAAAAAAAAAAAAAAAATGGGCACAGACTGAATAAAAAGTAATATTTAGTTTTCTTAAGTATATGTTTTTGGATAAATCTTACAGTGACTATATTTGTATTAACTTTCCAGGACTATAGGTAGATAATCAAAACCTGTCATATTTAGCATTTTCTAAAATTATGTTGGGGAGTTTTTTTTCCTTGAAAGATATTAGAATAATTTTTGTCATAGAGTGTGTCTTCTGTCTGCTTAAAACAGTACATCAGAAATATCAGAAGAAATATTAACTGTGTCTAAATCCATGTCTACCCAGGACCAAATAAGCTAGATATTTGATCTTTATGTAATTAATGGAATTACTGAAGATAACTCATATTTTCTCAGGCTCTATGTCACTTTGTACTTTGTGTTTCTGCCTAAAAGCTGATTAATGTTTGGCAAGTAACCATTTTGTAACAGATATTTGGACTCAAGATGGTTATGTACTAAAGACCATTTGATATGAAGACAGCAGAATGTTTAATGTTCTTACTCAAATCTGAGCCTTTTTTTTTAATGGAAAGAAAATATATAAGCTGTGGGGAAGGGAAAATTTTCCCTGTTCTTCTGGCTGGTCTAATCAAATTGACATGAGACAGATTAACAGGTGAAAATAACCAAATTTTCTACATATGTAATGCAGTGTTCCATAACAATACGAGACCTGACGAAATCAGGCAGTTGAGTCTTACATGTCATATTGAGCTAAGGAGAAGGAGGCGGGGGAGAGGAGTAATGGCTTGAAGCTCCACAAGGGAGGAAGGCAACTCCCAATTCCCCTGGAGATGGAAAAATAAATGTTTGGACCATCTTTAACAATGGGACACAGAGGACTTGGATCAAAGGGACCTTGCTAGATTCCTCCTTATCACATACTGCTTCATATTAAACTTACCTCTGTGTCCAATCTTTGCCTATTAAGAGAGCTCCCTTCTTGGAGCAGGTGCTCTGTCTAATTTTCTTGTAGGCCATTAGGGGGAGACTAAAGGTTCTTCTTGAGTCTCGTTTCTTAAAAATAACCAGTTTAGGCATGTTTCTGAGACCTAAGAATTACAGCTTTTTGATAGTTTAGTCTACAATGACTGTCTCGTGTGTAAACACAGCACTTTATGAGACAAACTGAGAGATAAGCTGCTATATGGAGTTCTTAGCAGTTTTCATGGCTGGCCTATGCTTCAGAAAAAGATCATTAAGGTACCATACTTTCTTTGCCAAGTGACACATAAATTAAGCTGACATTCTTTTTTGCCAAAGAGTTATGACTAAATATTAGTACTCCATAAAACTGCCTAAGAATTATTTTAAACTCTGACACCACAGTAATAATAAGATAAACTTGAAAGCAGAAGAATAGAATAAAAGGCCTTATTACTCACCTAAATTGTAAGTTCTCTTATATGTAGTTGATATGTATATTGTAATTATAACTCAGTATTTTCTTGTTCTCGCCAACACTTGTTCATTGCCTACTTTTATTAGGTCCTCTGGAAGATACACCATATCCTACTTAAGCAAGCAGAATTTCTCCCTCTACACATATTTTATAAGCATTTTCTCTAACAAACCAGGTATACTATGCCAATACTGTGGCTTACAGTTTATATTATCAATAGATACTAGCTGTTTTTAATAAGATAATGAACTGGTCAGATGAGATTTATACGCAAGAACCAAGCTTTGTTACGTCTTTTGCTGGCTTTTACAGTCTTCCATCAATGTTACTCATTCCCTGGGTCAATGAGCCAGCTGTGGAACCAACCAAATATTTACTGAATGCCACTCTGTGTATGCTCTCCCAGATGTGCTAAGGGCTTCCTTCCTGTACCTCGTTAGAAGTTATCACATTATAATGAACAGTTTTATTGTAATGATGATACTCCTCTAATAATACCACATCCATTTACTATTAATCCCCACCCAGCTTCTACTAGGTTCTGTCGGCATTTGACTTTCAAAACACAAAGACTACATATATATCAAAGTTCCCCCAAAAGTGTTCAAGAAAAGAGAGATAAAGCTTAGTGAATGTATTTGTTTCAGTCGTCACATTTCTTTTCCTCCACTAATTCCAGATCACATGCTAATTAGTGCTTTATATGCAAATTAACTTGCTTACCTGAAATACCACTGCCTCTTCAGCTTTTCATGGTTGAGTAGTAGCCAGGGTAAAGAATTCTACATTAAGGGAATGGTTGCACAGTCACTGGGATGCCTAGGAAGAAGTGCGAAGTCAGACAATTTATTTGTGGTCAGTTGGTTGTAAGAATGAAGTATATGTACCTGCCTTCATTCTATAAATTTATTGCTATAGTAGAATGTTACAGCAATAAGAAAACTAAAGTGCTAGTTAAGAAATAAGCTTTTAAACTACAGAGTAGAACTTTTTACTCTACAAATGTGTTAAAAGGCATATTCAAGTAAAATTATAAAATTCTGATTTTACTATAATTGTACAATAAAGAACTTGTAAAACTTCAAGGGATTTTGTGAAGACATTTTGAAGTGTGTTAATTTGCTAAGTTGTTTTGAAATTCATATATTTTTTTTAAACTTGGTATTATGTAGTATTTCTTTCAATCATTTAGAAAGATATTATTCATTATTCTTTTCAAAATTAGAAGCAAATTGCACATGAATAATCTTGTCCTCAAAAAAGTTCAAAGTTACTTTGAATTCATAAATTGTGTATAATTATGTATTTTAGAATATACCTCAGACTTTTAAATTTGCAGAAGCATAAACTAAATGCTACTTTTGTTTCCTCTAAAAAAGTTAGTGTTATTCTTCTCTTCATCACTGATATGTTCTAAATTATGCTCATAAAATAAAACATAGTATTTAGAAAGTGGTTAAATGATTGGTATTTTTAAATTTTTTTTATTTTTTAATGATTAAAATTTTTCTTTATCAATTTGTTCTTAGACCCTAAGAATTAAAGTTTTCTAAAGTCACGTTGAAATATTTAAAATAGGAGTTAAGATGATTTATACATTGCTACATCAATTTTAAGGATCTAGGAAACACCAATTTTATTTTATGGATAAACTAGAGGCCTTGTGCATGAAGGGGGGATCCCTCAGCCCTGCCTTCCCCCTCTCACAGTCTGGGAGCCCTCAGGGGTGGGAGGTGACCCAGCCATCACACCTCTGTTGCTGCCACTGCAGCAGCGCTAGCCTCAGGTGGCCCTGGTTACCTGAGCCTTGAGTGGCCCTGGGCATCTGGGCAGCTGCCATCTGAGACTTGCCTGCACCTCAGGTTGGCCCTGGGCGGCTTGGGGGTTGAGGGGACTATGTACCACCATCTTGTGGCTGTGGGCACTGCCATTTTTGAGGGTGTGACATTCAATTAGCATATTCCCTCCTTATTGGCTACAGGCTCAGCCATCTTTGCAACAGCATGAGGGTCAATTAGCCTATTCCCTCTTTATTAGATAGGATTACATTTTGCTGCCTCACATTAAGATAATGACTGCCTAGTACAGTTTTGTGCTCTTTCCTCTAAAGTGTTTTTTCTACATATTAAGACACATGTTGCCCCGCAGTGTACTCTGTGACAATGGTGTGAACAAAGTGCTAAGGAAGTAGAGGAAAAGGAGCCTAGGAAGATTCTTTAAAGAGGCAGTGACATTTAAACTGGCCCTTGGAGGATTAGTAGAAATTTACTTGGCAGAGAAAGGAGAGTACAGAGTATTCTCAAGAAATAGAGACTATTCTACTGTGAATAAATTATATTTATAGGATTTTTTTTCAAAGCTATTAATGTTAGAAAATGTTAACATTTGAGCAATGTAAGATGTCTACTTTGATCTAAAAATGGTCCTTATCACCTGTAATTTTAGTAGTGATAAATTATTTATGAAACCATTCCCTTGGAGGGAGGTTTGGGATCTTCACAGAAGGAACCAATTCACAGAATCTATCTCCAACTAGTGTAGGGAAAGAGAAAGGACTGGTTGCTTCTGATCTTAGGGATTGAGATAAAACACTAAGTTGCTTATGGAAGACCATGTAAGAGGGAGACTACTACTTCCCACTAGCAGAAAGGGCAATGAAGAAAGGAAAATCTCTCTTTAGGAAATAGAATTTAAGAAAAGCAGAAGTGTAAAAATCCATGAATAATTCTTGATATAATGGAAACTAATAATCTTTTAAAATTGAATGACATTTATGCTGAAGTAAATTATGATTTAAAATGTTCTATTATTTTCTTTAAAAGACTATTTCTGTTTGTCTTCTACCCTTTCATTTTCTGACTTCATATATATATGTATATACATATATATATATATATTTTTTATTCACTTTGAGTTATCCCATTCATTCTGGGCAGACAACTTAAAAATGTAGAAACAAGAATGCATGCCTGTAAATGTAGTTCCCATATGTCACAGTGCTAACTATACTACTCTATTTATCATATAAAGAATCTTACTCCATGAATTTTGTCTAATTTGGAAAACTTTTTAATAGATCTATAAACTAGGGATGATGTAATATTACTTTTGATGGAAGGCACCAGATTGAAATATTATTTTCTTCGAGTTTTCATGGATACTTGCCATTTGGTAAAGAGAACATTCTATTTGTTCCAGATTAGTGGACTGACAGTAGAAAACAATTTTCTAAGAAAATTCTTTCTCCTATTAATTACAAGACTGTGAACCTTGAAAAACCCTGAGCAGGAGATAGTGATCATCATCTGCTTTATTCACTGATATGTCCAACCATTAGAACAATGCCTCTGTAGGTATTTAATAAATATTTGTTGCATGAACTAATCTCGAACACACCTTTTAATCAATAAATACAGCTTTTTAAATTCTCCCTATTGACCTTTGCTCTAAACAAAGAGCATAATTGTTTGTTGGAATATTTTTTTTCTTCAACTGGGTTTTCCTTTTTCTCAGAAACCATAGAAATAAGTTTTTCTAGCTCCTCAATAAAGGTGGTTTGTGTCTTAGGAGCATTGCTTATGATACCACTCTTCCTCTCTCCCCACTCGCACAAACTTCAAATACTTATAGATATCTACAATATATCAATATTTATACTTAAAGGTAATGCTGCTAATAATCAATACAGAATCATGGGTTTTATTTTGTTGGTATTTCTAAAGGACTTTAGAGATTATCTAGTCCAAATCGCTCATTTTAAGGTTGAAAAAACTAAAGCACTGAAAGGTCATTGGCTCAGGCCCCCCTGTAAATTAGGGGGAGTGCAAAAGCTAGAATCCAGAGCTTTGACTTCTGTCAAATATGTTTTGCACACACAGGAATAACTTTTTTAAGGGGAAGCTTTCCCAGTTAAAATGTTGATTTACCTCACAATACCTTTATGCAAATAAATTATGCTCAAACTATCAAAAAAAATTTTTTGCACCAAATATAAAGGGTAAGCACATTTCATAGCTAAAGACTTTTTTGAAAAGTCTTTAATAACTCTTCTGAGATTATTAAGGTAGAAAGTATTCACATCTGTCAGTAGATGGACTTTATATTGTTACAGGAAATCTCTTAGATTAATATTTTACCACAAATAAATTTGTTTTATTATCTTAAATTATATTTGAAAATAGATTAACTTCTGAGTAGTGAAGTACAAATATTCATATAGAATATTCTCAGTTGCTAGTATACAAATTACTTTAGGTTCTGTTGCTGTGTCATTACCTCAACAAAATAAGCAGTTGAGGACGAAGGTGGTTAACAGATAACTTAATGTAAGGATCAATCTGAATATTAAGAGCTTATGTCATAACAGCACTAATTTAATATTAAAAATACTTTATAGCCTAAATATGGTAGGACTTTATTTTTCAGATGCTACTTTTAAAATAGTCCTGGGAAATATATGTAGCCATGAACTACAAACCTAATTTCTAAAAATGTTTCTAGAAAATAAATGTGGAATTTAATTATATAAAGTACTATAAATCTGGCTTGCCCAAGCCCTTGTTAAATTGACTTATTTATATTAAATAAGTTCATTCTTAATATTTTACATTATAACATTCAACACTTTATAGTTTATAATTTGCTTATATTAATGTAAGGAATAATCTTACATTTAAGATATAAGTAGACAAAATTATATTATACAAAATATAATAAACAATGAATTTTTAACAATTTTCGGAATAACTTCAAAAATTTTGGTGCCCAAATCTGACTGATCAAAAATATTTTCCTTCCACTCAACATTGGCTAATCACTAAAATGACACTTTTAGGATGTTTTTCAGACAGTTCTTGGACTAACAGAGTCAACATATCTTAGCAGCTTATGATTCATTTAGCCACATAAATTTCATAGGATTTTAATATGAGACAATTTTTTTAAAGGTACACACTTCATAATCTGCTAGGCTCAAAATATATAAAAAATTTCAACTTTAAATATTTATAATCAACTTTGAATCACAACAAACCATTGATGAAGTAAAGCCAAAGCTCTTTTTACCACAGTAACTCTTAGAAAAGAAGTATCTTTATCATTTTAAACAAAACTAGAAAAGAAAAGGTGAAGAAAGTTGGCAACTTTTAAATTATTCAAGGAAATTGATAGTAAAACTGGATAGTTCAGTCAAAAGCATATACTTAGAACCCAATTTGTATAATGATATAACCAGTAAGCCTCTTCCTAAAGTCCTTAAACTTCAATTGTCTAAATTTCTTAATTTATTTTGGCAATTAAATATCATTGCCTTAATAGTAATTCACATTTAAAAAAAATTTTACTATAGTTATTTTCGTGTTTTTTACAATTTTCTCAAAAAAATTTCCAGATAGGCTACAGAAAAATAAAATATAATGGTAATTATTTTTCAAAGCATTTTTTCTACTGCAAGCAATCACATATATGAAAGTAAATTGTTTTATGTTTTGTATAATTCTAAAAAAATTTTAAAGCTGTTTATTTTCAGATCCGTATTTTACTCTGGGCTGGTTTTTTTATGTGTTTGTTTGGTTGGTTTTGTTTATTTGTTTGTTTTATTTCAATAGCCTTTTATGTCACCTCGGTACCCTGGAGGTCCAAGGCCCCCATTGAGGATACCTAACCAGGTAAGATTTATGTGCTATTTAAGTTTTTGTTTGTTTGTTTGTTTATTTGTTTGTTTAAGAATCAATAAAGATCTGGAAAATGTCACAAATATTTTTTACCTATGAAAATATTGAATTATCTTTTATCCCATTTAATGCCACTACTAGTAATATATAATCTACTTCAAGGGTTGGCGAACTACATACGATCCATAGGTTGTATGACTGTTTTGTAAATAAAGTTTCATTGGAACACAACCACACTTAATTCATTTATGTATTGTCTATGGCTTTGAAGGAAGATCAAGTGATCATGAGAGGGACCTGCAAAGTTTGCTGACTCTTGGAGTCTACCATTACTTTGAGCCTAATTTTTAAATATGTATAATTTTCATAAATGCTGGTTATACTCTCATTTAAAGGTTGGCAATAAATTTTTCTATGAACATACTTTGGTTTATTTTTCAAATATGTTTTCATTATCATGGCTATGACATTTATATCAATTTTGCCCAATTATATTGATATACCAGACATATAATTAGCTGCTTCTAAATGGGTTAGATCTATTCATAAATAATTAACAATGGATCTTCCAACTTTTTACCAAAAATCTCTGAGATTTTGTAAACTTTTGTCCTTGGATAGTTTGTTTTTTTAAAATCAGCATTCTAAATAGTTATTTGCTGAAACAAATAAAGTGTAATTTTACTTGCAAGAAGTATATAGTTTAATTTTAGGATACAGATAACACAAAAATAAATTAAATGTTTAACTGTATAGAATAGTTAAGATAATTGTTTTTGTCACTTTCTCTAATTCTGTTATTTGTATACCTCAGCATTTTCCCAGATTTAAAGTAAACCCGTTATCAAATAAGTTCTTTTTTCATTCTTGTGCTTTATTTTCACTTTCCTTCCTGACCAACAAGATAAGAAGGTTGTGCTTCCTAATACGTTTTATAGCAACAGAGTCTGCTTCTTTCTCAGCTCTTACTGAAATTATGCAGAGTCCTTGAAGTGTCCTAGTTTGCTGGTTCTCTGCTTCTGGTGCACAGTAAGGAGTGCCAGCACCCCCTTACACTCCCCGGGGACAGAGTTAAGCAGAAAGCAGTGCTTGAAGTCCTCACATTAGCAGCAAGAGGAGTTTTCTCGTTCAGACTGTATTTACATTCAGAACAGGGGACTGTGGAAACATGCATGAAATAAGAAAGAGAAGTGCACAGATGCCAAGTGTTCAAACATATGGGAATTTTGTTTTCTCTGTGTGTGAATCTGTATATATTGACAGGTCTGCTTATATAGGTGCCGAGTCTTTTAAATTTTTCAAAAACAAGAAGTTGCATCTTTTATTGAACTCATCGTGGTGTTTTAGACTTCCCATCTATCCCTTTGAATGTTACATACATCTAAGAGGTTCCTGAAAATCTGAAAGAAATGTGTATGTCTTGTAGTAGTGTATTGTTAGAATTTTTGACTTCCATGTATTCCATATCAATGATGAAAATCTGACAGAATCATTAGAATTGCATCCTTTGACCTTGTTGAAATGTCGGCTCTTTATAAGACACTGTGCTAGGCTCCATAGCTATAGAGACTGAAACACTTTAGGAAGAGGAGTGGGTTGTTTGTGGGCATGTGGAGTTGTAAATCTAGAATTTTTTAAAGAACAAGTTTATAATGCATCTGGATTTATAAAAGAGGCAATTAAAGAGATAAAGGTAATAAAGTGTTATGATACAGGCTTTTTTTCCTTAAGAATTTCAAAGTCTTGCCAAAACCGGTTTGGCTCAGTGGATAGAGTGTCGGCCTGCAGACTAAAAGATCCCAGGTTTGATTCCAGTCAAGGGCATGTACCTTGGTTGCAGGCACATCCCCGGTGGGGGAGGGGGGAGTGAAGGGAGGCATGCAGAAGGCAGCTGATCGATGTCTCTCTCTCATCGATGTTCTTAACTCTCTATCCCTCTCCCTTTCTCTCTGTAAAAAAAATCAATAAAAAATATTTTTAAAAAAAAAAAGAATTTCAAAGTCTAAGGATATTTTAAAACAACTCTACTCTTCTGTGATTGGCTCTTTTTATGTCCCCCCAAAAAAACAAATATTTAGTTAACTTTATTAATTCAAACACCTGACTTTCAAATGTATAATTTACATTTATACTATTTTTAAAAATAATTTTCTAAGCATATATATTCTGTCCATAGTGTAAACATATAGTTTTAGGAAATGTTTAACCTATTTAGGAACATGGCCCTTTGAAGCAACAAAAGAGTTATTCAGTTTCATTATGTAGTCTTTAAAGTAGATTTGGCGAAACTGTTTTTGGTGATTAATTCAAATAATCTATAAAAGACACAAATATATTAAATAGTTTTTATTTGGTCTTCATTTATAGTGATCATAAACTAATGACATTTTGTTTTATTGATAGATTATGTCTAAGAAAAAAGGTGAACTATTAACCTCTTTTTTTAGATTTAATTGTTTTCCTTATAATTTTTTTAATTTTTATTTTTTACATGTGTCCTTATTCTCCCATTAGCCCTCACTCCCACCCATGCCCCCCCCCCTGTGGTCTGTGTCCATTGATTAGGCTCATATGCATGTATGCAAGTCCCTCTGTTGTTCTCTCCCCCTTACTCCCACCGACCCCCACCTTCCCTGAGGTTTGATGTTCTGATAGATGTTTCTCATTCTCTGGATCTGTTCTTGTTCATCAGTCTATGTCATTCATTATATTCCACAAATGAGTGATATCATGTGATATTCATCTTTCTCTGCCTGGCTTATTTCACTTAGCATAATGCTTTCCATCTCCATCCATGTTGATGTAAATGGTAGGAGCTCCTTCTTTGTTACCACAGTGTAATATTCCATTGTGTAGATGTACCACAGCTTTTTAATCCATTTATATGCTGATGGGCACTTAGGCTGTTTCCAAATCTTAGCTATGGTGAATTGTGCTGCTATGAACATAGGGGTGCATATATCCTTTCTGATTCCTATTTCTAGTTTCTTGGGATATATTCCTAGAAGTGAGATCACTGGGTCAAATGAGAGTTCCATTTTTAGTTTTTTGAGGAAACTCCACACTGTTCTCCACAGTGGCTGCACCAGCAGTGCAAAAGAGATCCTTTTTCTCCACAGCCTCGCCAACACTTGTCATTTGTTGATTTTGTTGATGATAGCCATTCTGACAGGTGTGAGATGGTACCGTATTGTTGTTTTGATTTGAATCTTTCTGATGATTTGTGACTTTGAGCATGTTTTCATATCTCTTGTCCTTCCTTCTGTCTTCTTTTGAAAAGTGCCTATTTAGATCAGTTGCCCATTTTTTTATTGAAATTTAATCTTTTTGTGAAGTTGTATGAGTTCTCTGTAAATGTTGGAGATTAAACCCTTTTCGTTCATATCATTGGTAAATATGTTCTTCCATGTAGTGGGCTTTCTTGTTGTTTTATTAATGGTTTCCTTTGCTGTGCAAAAGCTTTTATTTTGATGTAGTCCCATTTGTTTATTTTTTTTCTTTAACTTCCATTGCCCTAGGAGCAGTATCAGAAAAGAAGTTCCTTTGGCATATGTCACTGATTGTGTTGCCTGTGGATTCCTCTAGTATTTTTATGGTGTCCCATATTATATTTAAGTCCTTTATCCATTTTGAGTTTATTTTTGTGTATGGTGTAAGTTGGTGGTCTAGGTTCATTTTTTTGTGTGTGTACTGTCCAATTTTCCCAACACCATTTGTTGAAGAGAGTGTCCTGACTCCATTGTATGTTCATGCCTCCTTTGTCAAATATTAACTGAGCATAGTGGTTTGGGTCCATTTCTGGGTTCTCTTTCTATTCCATTGATCTATATGTTTGTTCTTGTGCCAGTACGAGGCTTTTTTAAGAACAGTGGATTTGTAATTTAGCTTGAAATCTACTTTGTTCCCACCTACTTTGTTCTTCTTTCTCAGGATTGGTGCAGCTATTCAGGGTCTTTTTTTATTCCTGATGAATTTTTGGAAAGTTCATTCTAGGTCTGTGAAATATGCTGTTGGTATTTTAATGGGGATTGTATTGAATTATAGATTGCTTTGGGTAGTATGGACATTTTGATGATGTTGATTCTACCAATCCATGAACATGGTACGTTCTTCCATTTGTTTATGTCTTTCTCCATCTCTTTTTTCAGTGTTATGCAGTTTTCTGCAAAATATTAACCTCTTTATAATGGTGTTGACTATTCATTTGAAATATGTTAATAGACATTTTTTTAATAAACAGATACTTCAGAATTTAGAAGGTCTCCTGAGATAGTTTTTATGATTCTGGACTAAATTCACAATAGTTTATATTTATACTGTTTGTATATTCATAGGACTGGGTATTTAGAATATGGAATAATATCACTATGCCAAAAAGTATATGAAGGAGTCTCTAAAATGATGAAAGGAAAGTCAACTTACAAAAATATACAATTTGGTAAAGAATAAATATACATGAGAAAACATATGAAGCACAGATGTTAAGTCCAAGAACAATTTTTGACTCTACAGTTATACACTGGAATTGGTTCAGCTGTCAGAATGGGCCATTGATGTTGAATACCTGGAGTAGAGCAGGTCTTTATCCTTCTCTTAGATAAAAAGTCTAATCAGAAAAATTCACAATATTCATTCAACACCATGCTGAGAAAACCAAGGCAGCCAGAAATATATACTGTTAATGAGTAATACCAAGAATAAACTATTGATTTATTGATCCTATAGAATTTTGAGAATTTATACTCTATTTCTGATCATTCCTAAAACTCTGTCAACAGGTATGTGAATAGAAAAAACACATAATTAATGTTATTGACAATTTTATATTCAAAAGCTGATTTGGATATTCAAAATCACATAATATCTATTTTGCTGCAACTTTCAAAAATATTTGTCCAATATATATAAAGCCAGTGACATGAATGCCATAATGACCAGAACAACTAGTCACTATGATGCCCCCTGCAGCCAACAAAGCAGCCAGATCAGGATCAGGGGGTGGGGCCAGCCAGCCCCCTCCACCCCAATAGGGGGCAGGGCCAGCCAACCAACCTCCTGCAGTCCCTCCCCCAGCCACCCCCCCATTCCACCTCTACCCCAATAAGGGGCGGAGCCAGAACGCCAACAGCCTATGGCCCCTTTTCCTAGCCAGCCTAACCTCTGATGGGTCCCCACCACCCCAATTGGCCCACAGCCCCTCCCTCTAGCCAGCTCCGCCCTTGATCAGCCCCTCTACTCCAGTCAGCAGCAGGGCCAGCCACCCAACCACCCATGGCCCCTCCCCATGGCAGGCCTAACCTCCAGTCAGTCAGCTTCCCCACCCTAATCAAGGGTGTGGTCCGCTGGCCAATCACCCACAGCCCTACCCCCAGCCAGCCTGCCTCCTATTAGGAACGAATCAGGGCCGGCCAGCTAGCCAACCTTTCGCCGTCTCCTCCTCTCCACAGGCCTGGCCCTAATCTGCTGATTGGGGCTGGGCCAGCTGGACCCCACCCTTGCATGAATTCATGCACTGGGCCTATAGTAATAGATAAGTGGTTAAGTAAATTATGGTGTATCTAAATCATGAATAGTATGCACCTATTAAAGGGCATGCTATAGAATTAAATTTATAGATATGATAAAATGTTTATAATCTATTAATAAATGTGAAAAAGAAAGCACAAAATATATATAGTACATCACCTTTGCTATATTATTGTATATATTCAGGGAATTTCCTTCACTCATGTGCCTCCATACAGAAATATACATTTATCACAAAGAGTATAAGGACTATATCCTTTATTTCTGAGTGGTAAGATTATGAATGATTTTTTTTATTTTTAAAGTTTATATTGAGCAGGTAATAATTTGTGACTAGAAAAAAATATTAGTTCTGGTTATTCAATATGTAATATTATCCTTTATTAATATTGAATGTATAGTTTTTATAATATAAAAGGAAAAATACAATGGATGCTGAGTATAGATAAATCTTAAAAAGGCTTTACTTCATCACTTTTCAGATAGGGAAAAAAATCAGCAATCATTTGAGCAGGAAAAAAAATCTTTGGACATTTACTTTAATACTGAAAGTAAATTTACTGTAGTCCCATATAACCAAGGTATTTTAAACAAATTACATGCTAACATACTTACTTTTTTCACATCTTTTCTTATCCAAAATAAATGCTATTTAGCATTTCCTTTACCTATAATTTTCTTTGTGACATTTTCTCATGTGTAGAATTTGACTTTTATTTAATGACAATATGAAAACATAAGAGAAAGACTTCAGCTGCATAAAGAGAAATATGTTCTACATTGAGTAAATAGTGGGAGTCTTATAGCTAAAATTGTAAGGAAGATAAATACAGTAAATCTTTAAAAATTAAATATGTTTCATGTATTTAACATAAATTAGTGGTTAATGATGAAAGCATAAAGCAACTTTCTTTGCCAGTTCAAAAATATCCCTTTCTATCAACTGAGATCTCCTTAATTATTTCTTAGTGATAATTATACTATTAATGTACTTAAATTACTATGTGAAATCTAAAAAAATGTATTATTTCTTTATGAATTTGAATTATGAGTGTTTTCATGGATATATTTATTTCCAACCAGTTTCTACCATTATAGGACAAAGGAAATTAACAAATTCAGTGTCTGACAAAAAAGAAATTCATTCTCCTTCCCAAACAAAGAAAAATTTACATAGCAAATGCTGTGCAGTCTTAATTTAAGTTACAGTTATATAGAGTTTTTTTTGTTTTTTTATTTTTACTATTTTACTGCTTTTCTCAAAACATATCTAATTATTTTACAGATGTTTTGTTACATCCTTTTAGGATGTAAGCCAATGGGGGGAAAATTGCATTGCCATATTTTTTATTGGACATTTCATAGATCTGTTCAAAATCTCCTTTAGAAATATTCAGTCATTCAACAAGTATCTGTTGAGGTTTACTATGTGCCAGGCACAATTTCAGATGTGAGGCCACATCAGTAAAAAAAACTAATAAAAATCTCTCTTCTTGTGTACCTGGCATTCTAATGCAGCCCTGCCTGGGATGATGGAAATGTTCTGAGTTGGCACTGTCATACGCAGTAGCTTTACTGCTTTGATCACCTGTGAGCACTTGATATGTGGCCAGAGTGACTGAGGAACAAAAATTTTAACTTTAGTCATTTTAATTATTTTAAACAGCCACATGTGACAAAGAGCTAAGTATTAGTACAGTCACGTGACTGCGATACAGAAAAAAAGAAAGATAAGTAAATATATATCAAATGATGACTTGTGCTTTGGAGACAAATATCTTGCTGCACTGACTATAATATTTCTGTAGTTTAATATCTTTTCTATTCACTCTGCCTTTTTATAAAAAATAAATTAAGAAAGACAATGATGATGTTGAAAGGAACTTAATTGTGTTAATCATCTTAGGTCCAAATGCTAGCAATGCCCAGCAAGTCATTTTGGAGCAAATCACTTAACCTGGGTCTTGATATTTTTTTACCAGTCAAATGAGAGTGGATTCAAGTATTTCTAAAATCCCTTCTTGTTCTAAATTTTCTTGATTATATTATTCTATTTTATTTCATATAATTGAAGAGGCCCATTAAAAATTTGGGTACATTAAAATTGTTAACTGAATTATATCATAAAAACTTTAAAAATTAATAAATGTTTTCCCTCATCATTGAACATTTAGTCTCTATGAGTAGACTATATGGTGATATTCAAGGAAATATACACCATAATCTCAAGTTCCTAGAGGGGCTTGGCATTGATTTCATGTTCTTTGTAAATGAAATAATTCTTGTTTGAATCAAGAAATTCCTGCCCTAGCCATTGTGGCTCAGTTGGTTGGGCATCATCCTGTGCACTAAATGGCTGCCAATTCTACCCAGGTTACAGGCTCGATCCCTGGTGGAGGGGTCATGGAGGAGGCAGCTGATAGTTGTTTCACTCTCACATCAGTGTTTCTCTCTCCCCCTTTCTCTCTCTCTCTAAAAATGAATAAAAATCTTTTTTAAAAATAAATTCCTTCATTTAAATACTTCTGTTTTAATAATTTTGTATTATTTAATCCTTTTTAAATTCTAGAATTTAAAGCTTATCATTTAGAACTTTTGGAGTATGTTGATCTGTTGAAGCCCTGGCTTTGCTACTTAACAATAGTATAACAGGGACAAATAAACAGATTACTTATGTATTACAGCTCAGTTTCTCATAATAAAAAAGAATTAATAGCCTCATAGTATTGTTGTAAGCATTGAATAAAATAGTAAGTATAAAGAGCTTAACATAATTTCTGACAAAAATATACCATCTCACAAATGTCCATTGTTATTAATATTATGCTGGTTATTATTAAACACCTTCATGATGAATGTTACTTTGTCTGTCAGAGTGAAGATCTTTTATAGAGTGAAGAATGTATGGCAAATTTTTTTATTAAACAAGTCTGAATGAAGTACATTTAACATGTTAAAAATAAGAAAATTATATCAACAACAAGATTTATAAAGTTGTTTTTTCCCTGATATTAATGGTTTAAAGAATGCAGCAATGATGCCCTGTTGATGCCCTTATCTGTCATTCCAGGACCTGATAAAAATGTTTTAAAATTTAAAGATTTTACTTAGTATAAAAGACAGGCTTTTGAAAGACATGATATTGATCAAAATTTCTGTAGGATTATGTTATATTTTTAAATAATGACTAGAAACAGAGAAAGACTTGTCAATTGTTCTGGTAGTCCAAGATAAACAACAGAAAGCAGAATTTGGAAGAAAATGGTTTCCTGTGATAAAACATGGCATCCAGTGAGATTCAGAAATTCAGAATCAAAGTCCAGAGTATAAAATTAACCACTTAGAGACTTACAAAAGCAAGAACTTCAAACTCACAATTGAAAATAATATATGTTGACTAGTCATATATAGTCTGTCCTCCTAATTCATTTTTTGTCTAAAATGTCTTTTTATTAAATGTATTGGCATGACATTGATTAATAAAATTATATAGGTTTCAAATGTACAATTCTATAATACGTTATCTGCATATCACATAATGTGTTCACCACCCAGAGTTGGATCTTCTTTCATCCTCATATATTTGATCCCCTTTAACCTTTACTTTTCCCAAAACTCTCTCCCCTCTGGTAACCACCATACTATGGTTTGCTTTTCTTGTTTGTTCATTTGTTGTTTTCAGTTTTATATCCCACATATGAGTGAAATCATATGATTCTTGACCTTTCTGTCTGACTTATTTTGCTTCTTTATAACTTTTGACACTTGTTCCTTCTTGAAACTCCCCTCAGGCTTTCTGAAATGTTGGTCTTGGTCCCCGTCTTAATTTCATACCTATTCACTTTCAGTTTCCTTTTCTGTCTCCCTTTGGTATTTCTAATAATTACGTACTTGATCATTTTTTCCTTATTTTTGAAGTCTATTCCATTCTTATGATTTTATCACTGATGATTCCTAAAATTGTCCAACTTATACCCTATTCCTTAAATAAATATTGGTTATTCTGAGCCAAGAGGCACAAATAGGTTCTATTCTCTCTGAGAGCTTATAGTCTATTGGTGATATAAAGAAGAAAACAAACTATGATCTTATTTAAGTTCTATGAGAGTGAGGTATAAGGTCCTACAAAAGCACATACAAAGCCTTTACCTTCTCTACATGCTCAAACATTCAGGGAGGCAGTGGAGAGTCACATAGACATAGCAAAAAGAACAAATGGCCATTGTGGTTGTGAGATTGATTTTATTGAACAAATAAGTACATTGATTAAGCAAATAAGTAAAAAAAAATATTGAAGATAATTAAAGAAAATAGAAACATAGAAGAAAAAAAGCTAAAAACCTAAGGTTTTGGATTAGAATTGGAGGTGTTGAATAGGTGTTAATATGAATTTTTGGTATGTATATACACCACACAGAGAAGAGGGATATTAGTGATAGATGTAGATATGTGCGCATATGCACATATGTATGTAGATGTTTTAAGCTTAGAGTCTACCGAGGGGATCTAAAAGCAGTGCACCCAACTAGTATGTAGTACATACTCTGGAGAACTCATGTCTTGATGCCTATACACCATTCTTCATTGGGAGGAATCAGAGCCCTTTGAAAAAAAAGATTGATTCCAAAACTAGGTGTGGTCCTCTTTGGATTCCTTTTATGTGGGGTTCTGTGTGCTTCCTGAACTTGTAAGTCCATTTCTTTTACCAGATGTGGGAAGTTTTCAGTCATTATTTCTTTAAATAGATTTTCAGTATCTTGCTCTCTCTCTTCCTCTGGTACCCCCACAATTCTGATGTTGGTACGCTTGAAGCTGTCCCAGAGTCT
>PVJN01034721.1:0-22578 GCA_004026805.1 Lasiurus borealis | reverse complement strand
ATTTCACAACCCATCTGAGGTCAGTACAATATTATTATGCTAACTTTACAAACAGAGAAGTAAAGAATCAAGAACTTGTTTCAGGGAGGATAAGTTACTTGCCAAAAAACACAGTGAGTCAGTGGCAGAATTCGGAATACAGCCAAAATGCTCAGTCAGTCTTTGGCTATCATCAAACAACACAGCCTTTCTTCTTGGGGAAAAAATCGTAAGCAATTTTTACCTCAAGCTTACAATTCATTCTCACATCTTTAGCCTATCAATCTAAGAAACCTACTTTTGTATACCAGTTCAACATTTATAAGGTACTACAATAAATATTTGACTTATTTATAACAAAGTTACCAGGGGCAAAATTTAAAAATGTATATACAAGTACACAAGTGTCAAGTGGAATAAAGGCAGCATTTGTGTAACATCTTAAAGACATTATATAAATTAAAAATATTAAAATGCAAACCCAAACTTTTTTCTTTCTAAACAGTATTAAATAGCAGTTTAACATGCACCTTAATCTCTGCCTCCCCGCTACATCTCTTATATTGCACTCCAACTGCTAGCGTAACTGTATTCCTCCAGCTACCAAATGAGAAGTGCATACAAAATAACCAGCACTGCCTTGTGTAACCCAGTGGCATCTCCTGGGCCAATTACTGAACACTAGTGAAGACTATATACTCACAAAAAGAAAATCAACTCTTTGATCATTAAGAAACTTAGCAAGATTCTGATTTATATTTACATATTTATTATATCAAATGTAACATCCTATTCTATTGCCATACAATTTAACTTAAACACATTTCCATTAATGCAAAAATTTCTATATCATGCAAAAACAAAATTATTAGGATAACATAATAATATTTAAAATTAAATGATCAGGAATGTGCAATTCCTAGCTATGACTAGAAAAGGAAACCAAAATTTGGGCTATAAAACAAAAATTTGTTTAAAAACAAGAATTTTTATGTGTAACTAATATTTGACAGGCCTAGTAAAAACAATTAAGAATGACTTTGGACAGTACATTTGTAGCATATATAAAATAACTTTTTATGTAGATATATAAAATAAAATCTTCAATTTAATGCTTTTGAAAATGTTAACTTATAGTTTCAGAACTAATGAGCATATAAAATAGTGAGAGACTATTACTACTCACTAAAGGGACAGTCCCTCAGTTCGACTGTCATATCTGTCTGACTTCAATTTTTTTTTCTTTTTTAATGAGAGAGAATCATGGATCACTGCCTCCTGCATGTCCCCTATTGGGGATGGAGCCTGTAACCCAGGTATGTGCCCTGAATGGGAATCTAACTTGGACCTCCTGATTCATATGTTGAAGTTCTACCACTGAGCCACGCCGGTCGGGCTGACTACCTTCAATTTAAACTAAAGAGAAACTCTTTCCTTTCTTAACCCCTAAAGCTGCTGTTTCTTTATTTACACTACCTTTAGGAGCTCAGTCTTTAATACAGTCATAACACTAATCAATAAGATTCTTCCTCTACACTTAAAATATCCACAAAGTCTTAAAAATGCTAAAAGTGCTTTATAAAGTAGGTTAGGCGTAATTAAAGAATATAAAATGAATATCATAGAATTTTGAAGGGCAGAAAAGAGAAAGATTATCAAGATGGAAAAGAGAATGAGAGAAGATTCAAACTCTGAAGTTTAATAATCAGACCAAATATTTGATATTAGTGCTGTCCATACAGAAACCGCTAGCTACCCATGGCTACTAAGTATGGATGTTTCTAGAGAAGAGACGGGAAACCTTTTTTTGCCAAGGGCCATGTGGAAATTGATAACATCATTCATGGGCCATACAAAGTTATCAACTTGGAAACTAGCTTGCTATATTTGGTCAAACATTTAATTACTTCACCCCTAATGCCTTGGCTGGGCTAGACCAAATGATTTCCCAGCCTTATAGGGCCCTATAGGGTATTATGTTAAGTAAAATAAGTCAGACAGAGAAAGGCAAATACCATATAATTTCACTTATATTTGGAATCTAAAAAACATATAAACAAATGAAACAGAAACAGACTCATAGAAACAGAAAATAGACTGATGGTTGCCAGAGGAAATAAGGGTTAGGAGACTGGGTGAAAAAGGTGAAAGGATAAAGAACTACAAATCTGTAGTTACAAAGGAGATAAAGTATAGCATAGGGAATATAGTCAATAACATTGTAATAACTATGTATGGTGCCAGATGGGTATTGGAAATATCGGGGGAATATTTTGTAAGTCTATTATTGTCTAACTACAATGCTGTAAAAATACAAAAAAAAATTAACAATATTGAATGTAAACTATTATTTAAAATCTTTTAAAATTTAATAAAAGGGAAATAATACCCTCTATGTTCTAGCTTACTTTATAATGTCTTACTGATGCATATTTATAATTATTTTTTACACAACTTTCCCATTCAGTACCTTCTCTTATGCCTTGATCTCCTTAAATATTTTTCCTTCCTATTCCAATGACTATTTGAAGTAATTTCTACCTTATAAACCCTTCCCAGATTATGTGAATTTAAAGTACAGAGAATCATAATCAGCTGATATATGAATAGGAAAAGTTAATACTTAACATTGCCTGAAAATCTTGTTTTAATTGCATGTACATATTTAATATGATAATTGGTGATTTCTAGCATGGCTTTAGTATTTTTGTTTGTTTGTTAAATAAATTTTTATTGATTTCAGAAAGTAAGGAGAGGGAGAGAAACCTCAATAATGAGAGATAATCATTGATTGGCTGCCTCCTGCATGTCCTCTACCTGGGGGTGGGGGAGGCGAACCCAGGCATGTGCCCTTGACCAGAATCGAATCTAGGACACTTCAGCTCATAGGCCAACATGCTACCCACTGAGCCAAACCAGCTAGGGAGATTAAGTAGTTTTTTAAAAAACAGGCCCATTACATAGTTCTTCTTTATACTTCAGTAATAAAGGAAAATGACATGAACATCAAATGTAAACAAGTCCTAGTAAATTTCTTTAGGAAACACTCAATGGGTTTAGTAATCTATGAAATGCTTTATTTATCTTAGTAAGAAAAAAGAACCACTATTTCCATGGCATTCTTTTGATTTTCCAGCATCTGGGATATTATCATGTGAACTACAGAAAACAGCTTAGATTTTTATAATATTCTTTTGTTGCCTTTACAGATGGTAATAATGATAGCTTCTTTAATATTTTAGGTTTTCCCTAGGCTGTTCATTTTAAAAGTTGTGCTCCATTGTTACTATCATTTTTAGTAACCAGCAGTAACAATTAAATATAGCCAAAAGTAATAACTAAATGTATGGTGTCATTATGTTGTTTAAAGTTATATAGTATTCACCAATAGAGGTATTTTTAAAAGCAAATACAGTATACCAAGGCTGTATGTAAACAATTTAGAGCTGTTTCTAACTCAGAATCTGATGACAAATTAGAACAGCAATGACTACAAACACTAATTTAATAAGTAATCAATTATGAAATAAATACCTGTACATAACACAGCATGAAACTTTAAAAATATACATTGTAGATACAGCTCCCAAGCAGTTAGCTCTAAAAGCAAACACTCTTTTGAGTATATACTTTCTGACAAACATGTGTAAACATTATTAGTGGCCACATTATTGGTTTACCAATATTTCATTCAATAAAGAATTGAGATAGTGTAAATTTACATTTTGTCCTGGCCAGGTAGTTCAGTTGGTTAGAGCATCGTCCTTTTTCTTTTTTCTTTTTATATAGATATTATTGATTTTTCATAGAGAGAAAGGGAGAAGGACAGAGAGTCTGAAACATCGATGAGAGAGAAACACCGACCAGCCGCCTCCTGCACACTCCCCACTGGGGATGCGCCCGCAACCAGGATACATGCCCCTGACCGGAATCGAACCTGGGACCCCACAGTCCACAGGCCGATGTAGAGCATCGTCCTGACACACCAAAGGTTGTGGGTTCAATCTCTGGTCAGGGTACATACAAGAATCAACCAATGACTGTATAAATAAGTAGAACAACAAATCAATGTTTCTCTCTGTTTCTCTCAGGATTTATCTCTCTTCCTGTCCCTAAAATCAATAAATTTAAAGTATCACTGTGATAATTCATCCAAACATTGGCTGATTAAAGGAAACATCAGATTGAAGTTGAATCTCAATTCTTTGGCCTACTAACAACATGACTTAAATCTAGAGCAATCACTTTTGTCTGGGACAGTCCCAGTTTATACAAGCAGTGCTACTGTAATTGTTAGTAGTACCCCTTTTTGACTCTTGTATTTTAATTTTGAGTAACTTAAATATCATCCTACATAAACAAGTCCCTTATCAAAAAAGAGATATAAGAAAACCTGTATAAGGTAATAGCTGCTATTATTATTATTAGTCATTGATTAAAAGGGCAATATAACAATAACCCAGACTCCTAAAAATTTTTTCATAATTTCTACCTCCTTTATATTGCCATTCTCACTTTTTTTAGTAGCACACACACACACGCATGCATTAATTATAAGGATGTTTTGAAAGAGGTTTTTAAAGGTATCTTTAAGGAAACTTGAAAAACTTGGGGCCCTTAAAAGCTTCAGAATAAAGAATAATTAAAGATTTTAGATCATATGATTATCTGATAATATAACTAAAATTTGAGATAAAATAACAGAATAATTCTTTTTCTTCAAAATCTAAAATCTCTAACAGACTTTGAAAACCAATGGCCCAACCTGAAGCCTTTCAGAAACTAGAGCCTAAAAAAGCATAAAGAAGTTATCAAAATGAAATATGAAGACGCTGAGACCGGTTTGGCTCAGTGGATAGAGCGTAGGCCTGTGGACTGAAAGGTCCCAGGTTCGATTCCGGTAGGGGGCATGTACCTTGATTGTGGGCACAGCTCCAGTAGGGGGCGTGCAGGAGGCGGCTGATCGATGTCTCTCTCATCAATGTTTCTGACTTTCTATCCCTCTCCCTTCCTCTCTGTAAAAAATCAATAAAATATATTTTTTTAAAAAATGAAATACGAAGAAATTTCAAACTTACCTGAACTGCACAACCCAGCAAAAGTAAAAGCAACTTCTTAACTTCTTCTGTGCCTTGTTCTGAAATAAAAACAATAACTGAGTATAACATTTTACGTTAGTTCAATTCTTTTTCTTATATTGATA
The DNA here is from genome assembly GCA_004026805.1 of Lasiurus borealis. NCBI lineage: Eukaryota > Metazoa > Chordata > Mammalia > Chiroptera > Vespertilionidae > Lasiurus > Lasiurus borealis. The sequence goes on along the minus strand of PVJN01034721.1, from coordinate 17,396 downwards.
GAAGTACGTCGATAGGTAATATTCACAACTTGACTAAAAGATTAAGGATGTAAGTACAATGAAAAATTTTAAGAAAACAGCTCAGTGCACTATGTGGTAATAGCAGGAGAAATGGACAAGGATTTCGATTTCGAGGAGCTATAGTAGAGATAAAATAGGCTTCAAAGATCTGTGCAATAAAGTATGCAACTATAAATCCACTATGATGTAGGGACATGCCTCAAGAGCAGTCAAAATGGTTCCCAACATATCAGGCTTCTTTTAGGACTATTATTGTTTCATTTCTAAAATATCTTACATGAGTCATCTACAAGTAAAATTTAAATGGCTTTCCACTGTGTAGGTTCATGAGGATCAAAACCTTGTCACTCACAGCAAAACTGGTAAAATAAATGTATATAATGAGCTGGACAAAATTAGTGGTCTGCAAACAGAACTGAAGAACACATTTGCTATCCAATTCAACTCAGGATTGCTTAAAACATTTAGCAGACAAAAAAAGAAAAAGTCAATTCTTTGGACCAGAATTTCACCATCAGGCCAATCTAGTTTATGATAAACTCCAAATCTTCTTTTCAAACATTTCCTCCCACTCTCTATGAAATAGCCTACTTTTTTAGCTACACTAATTACCTTTCCCCAAATATAAATACAAACAAACTGCCTTAACTTGTTACTCTGCCTTGCTTTCCCTCCCTCCTCGTCCCCCTACTTACTAATCACAATCCTAGGCACAGCTGTATGTAACACCTCTGTATAGTCTTCTCTAACCTAACCATCAATAGTCCCAAACCTCATTAATCTGCCAACTTGAATGAATAATAGCTCCATATTTTATGTCTTAACATTTTTACAGATCTCTGTTTTGTACCAATTCTTACATGATTTCCCAGCAATCTATATCTCTCAGCAAGACACAAGGTCCTGAAGAGCATAGACCAATTTCTTTATATTGTTGGTCCCTACTTGGTAAGTAACTACTAAATATATGTGGAAATAAAAATAATTCCATTCTACATACAAAATATTTTTCATTTTTTTATTTGTATAACCAAATATCCCAGAATATCACCCCCATCTAACTGGTAATTAGATTTTATTTTATTTTATTTTCTTAAAGAGCTATCTTTTTTTTTTTTTAAATATACTTATTGAGTTTTTACAGAGAAGAAGAGAGCGGAATAGAGAATTAGAAACATCAATCAGCTGCCTCCTCCACAACCCCTACAGGGGATGTGCCCACAACCAAGGTACATGCCCCTGACCGGAATCAAACCTGGGACCCTTCAGGTAGCAGGCCGACGCACTATCCACTGAGCCAAATCAGCCAGGGCTGATTTTAGTTTTTATTTTGGTGGAGGTACGACTTGGAGAAGATAACTTTATTTGGGTTACATGTAGCCTGTTAGAGTAAGTCCATTGTTGAAATGGTTATGTAGTTGCTAATTTCCCCAATTATTCAAAAATTAAAACTCTAAATATGTCACATTTAAAGTCTAGTAAAGTACAGAAACTTTAAAAAAATAATTTAAATGATCTAAGAAACTGGTTCTCATCTTTCCACTCAGAAGTAATTTATACTTATAAATTACAGCATATCAATCAGTAAAACCTTAGACTCAAACATCTGTGGCAATGGTATATAGTAGATAAGAAGAAATACATTTAAAAAAACTAAAAATTATTTCAGAAACACTTCTTTCCTAAGGCTATGTTGCTTGAAACCAACAGCTACATTATCTTCCCTCCTTGTTTATGACACACTAAAACTTATCACAGAAAACTACCAATTTGGTATAGTAGAAAAAACATCAGACCTAATAAAAATGTATGCTTGATCCCATCCACAACTTACAAATATTCTGAGTTTTTCTCTATATAAAATGGAATATTACCTCCAGCTTTCTCTATAGAGTCATGAAAAACTTGGCCCATTGATGTAAATAAGCAAGATCTGGATAAGCATTCTAGTATTACAAAAGGCATTATCACATTATGCTAAAGTTAATACTTACCACAAAAGGGGGTTTTTCCAATAATTAAGATATTTGGCAATGACATCATGATCAACTGCTGCAAAGTCTCCTATAAAAAGATATCCAAAGGTTGTTACATAGAAATGCTGACTAGGTAATTACTCAACAAGCTATGATTTGTGTATTTCACTGCACGTGTACTATACTTCAATTAAAAAACTTTTAAAAATAAATGTAAAAAAAACCCACAAAAATAAAAAATAAATGAGCAAAAATATATCTAAGATTTTAAATATTTTGTAACTTTAAGTTAATAAATTAATTAACTAAATTATAATATCAGGTAGACTTCAGTTATTAAAATATGTCAAATACCCACAAAATAAGTATCAAGTTGAACTGGTCTAATATTTATTTGGAAATCTGAGTTTTAAGTGTTATGTTATTAAATACTATTTCTCAATAAAAGACTAAGTATATATGCCGAAACCGGTTTGGCTCAGTGGATAGAGCATCGGCCTGAAAGGTCCCAGGTTCGATTCCAGTCCAGGGCATGTACCTTGGTTGCAGGCATATCCCCAGTAGGGGGTGTGCAAGAGGCAGCTGATTGATGTCTCTCTCTCATCGATGTTTCTAACTCTCTATCCCTCTCCCTTCCTCTCTGTAAAAAATCAATAAAATATATTTTAAAAAAAGATTACGTATATGTACTCATTTAGGTTTTTGTTACTTCTCTGAGGGAATTAAAAATATCAACCTGAACCTGGCTGGTGTGGTTCAGTGATTGGGTATCCACCCAGGTATCAAGAGGTTGCTGGTTTGATTCCCAGTTATGGCATATGCCTGCGTCCATGATGGCAGTAAAAATATACTTAGGATCGTAAAACAAGGAAGGGTATAAAAGAAGCAAAAGGAAAGCCTAAAAGGGTTCACAGGAGTTAGCCTAGGAGGAGCTGCCACTGCCCATGGCTTCCCTAGTTGCAAGTCTCATGGGATTTCTTAGAGCTTAGGGGATACATGGCTGTGGGAGCAGAAGAGAGGGAAGGGGATGGCATAGGTATGCTACTTGGAGGGAGAGTGTGCACTGAGTCATTTGTCCTGAAGGTATTTATCTCTTGCAAGTGGAAATCTTAGAGGATCTTTAAAAAAAAAAAAATACATATACATATATATATATACACATATACATATATATATATATATATATATATATATATATATATATATTTTTTTTTTTTTTAATAGAGGGGAAGGGAAAGGGATAGAGTTATAAACATCAGTAAGAGAGAAACATCAACCAGCTGCTTCCTGCACAATCCCTACTGGGGATGTGCCCGTTATCAAGGTACATGCTCTTGACTGGAATTGAACTGGGACACTTCAGTCTGCAGGCTGACGCTCTATCCACTTAACCAAACCAGTTAGGACCAGGGGAGGATCTTAATAAAATATTTATCAGCTTTATAGGTGTGCTCTTTCAGTGTTGTGGTCTCCAGTGATTTAGTGCCAGGGCAGGGGGTCATTAGTCAATGTACAATGTAGCTGGTCCTAAGGCAGCCAGGTTGTCTGGTTTTGCTGCTTTTCTGGCCTGGAACTGAAATACAACTGAGGCTTAGATGTTATCTTTGGCGAAGAAAAGGTCAGGAGGGCTCAACCACATGAGTAGCGATATGTGTAACCTACAGGGGGATAGGTTACCCTGGGGGTGAGGTTCTAGTTTTCCCAGTTTTGCCCCTTGCTCTGCTCATGTCTGTCAGAAGACAAGGGGATGAGTCAGCCCTGCCCTCTCCCCTCGGTAGCCTAAGCAGCAGCAAACTGGGGGAGGAAACAAGTTTTAATGTTAAATGTACTTCTGAGTTTTGAATATCAAATATTTTACCTCAGATATTTTTTCTTAGGGGTATATAAGATATACAAATTTTATATTTTCAATTGCTTTCAAAAGACTTTTGGGGGGAAAGTCTGATTTTTCCAAAAGGTAGGATATTTAACAGGTGACAAGAACTGCATTAATTTAAACTTTGTTAACTTGAAATCTGTCATATTAAAGCAAGTCATGTGAGAAAAAATAATTTTAGTAAGTCTATTAATTGTGTAAATAAGATGATTGATCTATTTCTGAAGATACTTCACAATAGCCTTTGAAACATTTTATCGAAGAATATGAAATTGGGGCAAGTAGAGATGGTTTGGTAAACCAGTTCTAAAGAAAGGGCATAGGAGAGTGGTACAAGGAGAATTTCAACTATCAGTGATACTTTATGTTTTAAATATCGGAAACAATATTGACAAAATGTTAGAATATTCAATTACTTCTAGCCCTAAATTAGTCCACCGTTATTCAAACTTAGATTTAAAAAGAGAAAAGGGTATAACTGGTCATCTAGCAAATGTTAATGAAATACATAAAGATTTATCTAAAAAAAAAAAAAAAGAGTGACAGTCAAGAAAAAGCTCAAGTAGTTGGGAGTATCATCCTGATACACCAAGTTTGTGGATTTGATGCCCAGTCCAGGGCACATACAAGAATCAGCCAATAAGTGTATAAATAAATGGAACCACAACTCATTGTTTCTCTCTCTCATGTCAATAAATAAGTAAATAAAAAAGAAAAGAAAAAGAAAATCATTATTAATATCATCTTGGCACTGTTAACATCTGGGCTTAAAAATATTTATAAAAAATTTAGCATAGACTTTTATTTCCGGCAATAAGGAGTACTAGATATTAGAAAGGAACCTAAAAATACTGAAGGATTAAAAAACTTTTTTAAATATATAACTAAGTTCAAAACAAAGTAAAAAGATAATTTCTCAGTTAAAAGATAAAGCAGGAAAAATTAAGTCCTGTCTAGGGAAACAAGGAAAAAGCTGTTTTTCTTAACTTTGGTAGATGTTGAGGAGGGTTGTTTTTCTAAGGATATGTAACAGTATCAGTTAAAAATATATATGTAAACACTTAAGTACATCATTTCCATAAATACAGATGCAGAAAAAGAGATCCAGAAGTATATATATTTAGGCACTATAGAGGTAATCTCTATTAAGCACTGGAACTGTTCATAATTTACATTTTTTCTAGTTTTCTATAATAAACAACTATTGATTCTAAAATAATATAAAGCTGCTCAAAATAAATTAAAAGTGGTTCTGGGTTGATTGCAAGAAAAGCAAAAAATCTTCTCTGAAGCAATGAATACTTGGCTCAGACACAAAAGTATTCCCATAGATAAATTTCCTTCCAAAATTAACACACACACACACACACACACACACCCTTACCACCACTATCATCAACCACCATAAAAACAAACAAACAAAAAACACGAGGCAGATTCAGATCCCTACAGATCTGATTTAAGATTTTGTAATTATCAGACATAAAATCTAAAATAGAAAATTTTAAATTTCTAAAAAAGTAAATGAAGAAATTAAAGAATGATTAATAAACAAAATAAACAAAAAAAAGATTACACAGTGCTTCTAAAAAGGAAAGATATAATTATTGAGGATCAAAATTAATCAGTGCATAAAACAGAGATTTGACAAATTTGCAGGGTAATTTAGCAAACTGAAAAGATAGTTTGGAAAAACTTCTCAGAATTTAGCATAAGATTGAATATAAAAGAAAAATTATTTTTTTTGTTAATCTTCACCCAAGGATATTTTTTCTATTGATTTTTAGAGAGAGTGGGAGGGGGAGAGAAGAGAGAGAAACATCAATGTTAGAATGATACAATGGCCGAAACCGGTTTGGCTCAGTGGATGGAGTGTCGGCCTACGGACTGAAAGGTCCCAGGTTTGATTCTGGTCCAGGGCATGTATCTTGGTTGCGGGCACATCCCCAGTAGGGGGCATGCAGGAGGCAGCTGATCGATGTCTCTCTCTCATCGATGTTTCTAACTCTCTATCCCTCTTCCTTCCTCTCTGTAAAAAAAAAAATCAATAAAATATATTAAAAAAAGAAGAAGAAGAATGATACAGGGATGGGCCTCCAAACATGCCCTGACCAGGACTGGGGATTGACCTGCAATTGAGGTACATGCCCTTGACCGGAATTCAACCTGGACCCTTTAGTCCACAGGCCAATGCTCTAATCATTGAGCAAAACCAGCTAGAGCTAAAAGAAAATTTAATAAACATGGAAGACAGAGTTAAAAAAGTCTAGTATACATTTAATAGAAATACGTAAAATATATCTGGTAACAGAATAGTGGAGTCAATATCAGAAGAGACAAAATTAGCAGCCAAGAGTGAAAAATGACAGTTTAATCTAAGAACAAAAATGAGACTAATAGCTGAATTCTCCAGAACAATAAAGAATCCAGAGACAGAAGAATAAAATCTGCAAAACATTGTAAGGAAACTCATTTGCACCTAGTAACATAGCTTTAAAGTGTACAAAGGAAAACTCGACCAATCCACTCTATCATCATACTGGGAGATTTTAAATTATCTTTGTCAATAACTGGGAAATAAAAAAAAAACAAACACAAAATTAATCAGGTTGCAAAAGATTTTAACAATACAATTAACAAACAAGCTTGCTCTGACTCTGCACCCAAACTATTAAAGAATACAAATCTCTTTCAAGCACACATGGAATTTTAATAAAATCTGACAACGTACTAGGCCAAGTCAAGTAATTTTTAACCAATGTCAAAATGTCAGTATCATACAAACCAAATTCTTTGACCAAAATTCAACAAATTGCTTAAAATATACTATTATTTTTAGAAATCTAGAAGTATAGTTTAAATAACTCAGAACTGAAAAATAGAAATCATAACAAAAATTAGGAAATTCACAGAATAAACATTTAAAAAATACAACATACTAAAATTTGTCTGATGCAGCTATAGCAATTCTTAGAGGTATATTGATAACCTTGAGAATGCTCATATTTAAATTGTGCAATATGCCTCCAATATAAGTTTTAAAAAGAACAACAAAAAAGTATACTCTTGAAAGACATAATTAGAGCAAACTAACAAGATAATGTATTATACAAATTTCAGGAAACTGAGAACTAGTTTTAAAAATTTATAAAATACAATAATTATTTGTTAAATAAGATGATGAAGTGCTTACTTGTATTTAACATTGCATAAAAGGAACTATGTCATTACTGTTCTATCTCCAGGAAACAGATCAATATAGTAAGCATTGTTAGGGGATTGATCCTAAGTAACTCAACAATGTATGTGAGCAGTTATTAAAATATAATAGATGAAAAAAAATACATACTTACCTGATAATAACATTTTATCTGTCTCACCAAGATGGATAGATTATGAATCCTAAGTGAGGCATCATTGTTGACTTTTTTATTTACTCTCTGAATCTCCGATTTAGGATTACTGAAAGAAATTTTAAAAAATACTTTAAAATTATACTGAAATATACTATCAACCTATAGATGACTAAAAATAATCATGTATTTTTCTTTAAACAAATTGTACATTCATTTACATTCAAAAGGACAGATGATTACTTTGAAACATATTCTGTGCTTCTAATAAATAAAAATGCATCTGATATGTCTAAGACAATAGCAAAATAAATTTGAAACACAAGTCAGATGTTGCCCTTCATTCTCATTTTGTCTCTACAACTTCCTTGGATAAATAACCTCTTATTTCCTTGGGAAAAAAAAAAATATATACACATATACATACACATATACTAGAGGCCTGGTGCACAAAATTCATGCACAGGCGAAGGGGGTTCCCCTCAGCCCAGCCTGCACCCTCTCCAATCCAGGGGGATAGGGCCTAAACCGGCAGACATCCCTCTCATAATCCTGGACCGCTAGTTCCTAATTGCTTACCTGCCTGCCTAGCCACCCCAAACTGCCAGCCTGATCACCCCTCACTGCCTTTGCATGCTGGCCTGATTGCCCCTCAGGGGAGCTGCGAGGTCTGGAGGAACGCAAGCACAAGTGCATTCAGAGAGAGCTGTAGCAATTACCGAGGGACACTGAGATCAAGGGCTGTATAGGGCAGGGCTGACAGGAAGCCAAGGCTGTCTGCTCAGCCCTGAGACTCCACCCCATCCAATCTGAGCTCAGAGGATTTTACAATTATTCAAGTCTCATATCATAAAGCTAACTCTAGCACAGAAGTTCTCCCAGCATAGACACAGCTGATCTTCACAACCAATTGGCTTGGAGGTCAATTCCCCCCAATAATACCAACAACAATCAAGACTTAATTACAGGAGAATCCAAGATGGCGGCATAGGTAAACATCTACACTGCTGCCTCGCACAACAATTCAAAACTACAACAAAAAGACAGAACAGACATCACCCAGAACCACATGACAGCTGGCTGAGTGGAAATTCTACAACTAGAATGAAAGAGAGGGGCTCACAAGAACCCAGAGGAGCTGCAAAAAGCTGAGGTACAGAGACGCATGCAGAGAGCGGGTGCCAGAGAACCTGGCTGGCCTTCTCTGGCGGGAGGGAGACAGAGACTCTCAATGGTATTGAACTCCTTATCCTATGACACTCATACGGGAGGAGTTTGGACTATGAAAAGGGAGAAGTGTATGGAAATTTAGGGGAGTTGCAAGAGATCAGAAGTCTGGTGACGCGCATGGCATTGCGCACAGAGGACCGGATGCTGATAGTGCCGCTGGCTTTCGCAAGTGGGCAGGAGACAGACCCTCCCAACTGCGCCACTTCTAACTTCACTAAACCCCAGTTTGGGGCAAAATCCTGGGGACCCAGACTCATATGGTCCTGGGGTACAGGGGAGCCGGAAAGGCAGCAGTCTAGAGGCACTGCAAGAGAGCGCACAAGTAAGGGACTGCTTCAGCGATTACCCAGTCACATGAGACGTGGGGGCCGAGGAGGGTGGGGCCGACTGGAAGGCAAAGTGGTCCCTTAAGCCCTGAGACTCCACCCATCCCAAACTCTAAAGAAGCTTCTGCAGTTTTGCAAGTCTGGTATCATAAGGCTGAATCCAACACAGAAGTTCTCCCGGCAAAGTGGAAATGTCGAGTCAAGGGAAGGGATCACAAACAAAAGAAATGAAGGAAAACAAACGACTGGATATAGAGTTCAAAACCATGCTTATAAAGTTTTTCAAGAATAACCTAGAAAAGATGGATAAATTTAGCGAGACCCAAGAGGAGATGAAAAAGATCCAACTAGAGATGGAAAAGAACCAACTAAAATTTAAACATACACTGACTGAATTAAAAAATATTGTACAGAGACCTAACAGCAGACTAGAGGGAAGCAAGAATCAAGTCAAACATTTGAAATATAAAGAAGCAGAAAACACTCAACTGGAAAAGCAAGAAGAGAAAAGAATCCAAAAATGTGAAGATAATGTAAGGAGCCTCTGGGACAGCTTCAACCATACCAACATCAGAATTATGGAGGTGCCAGAAGAAGTGAGAAAGCAAGATACTGAAAACCTATTTAAAGAAATAATGACTGAAAACTTCCCACATCTGGTAAAAGAAATAGACTTACAAGTCCAGGAAGCACATAGAACCCGATATAAAAGGAATCCAAAGAAGACTACACCAAGACACATCATAATTAAAATACCAAGAGCAAAAGACAGAGAATATTAAAAGCAACAAGAGAAAAACAGTTCATTACCTACAAGGGGACACATCATAATTAAAATACCAAGAGCAAAAGACAGAGAATATTAAAAGCAACAAGAGAAAAACAGTTCATTACCTACAAGGGAGCACCCATACGACTGTCAGCTGATTTCTCAACAGAAATGATGCAGGCCAGACGGGAGTGGCAAGAAATATTCAACGTGATGAATAGCAAGAACCTACAACCAAGAATACTCTATCCAGCAAAGTTATCATTCAGAATTGAAGGACAGATAAAGAGCTTCACAGATAAGAAAAAGCTAAAGGAGTTTATCAACTCCAAACCAGTATTATATGAAATGCTGAAAGGTACTCTTTTAGAAGAGAAAGAAGAAAAAGGAAAAAAGATTAAAAATTATGAACAACAAATACATATCTATCGACAAGTGAATCTAAAAATTAAGTGAATTAAAAATTTGATCAACAGGATGAAGTGGTGAATATAATAGAATCAGGAGCACAGAAAGGGAGTGGACTGATAATTCTCAGGGAAAATGGGGTGAAGGATGTGCAGGGAGAGACTGGACAAAAATCATACACCTATGGATGAGGTCAATGGGAGGGAGGTGAGAGTAGAGGGAGGGTTGGGAGCCAGGTAGAGGGGAGCTATGGAGGGGAAAAAAGAGAAACAAATGTAATAATCTGAATAATAAAGATTTATTTTTTTAAAAAAAGACTTAACTACAGTAAGGCTGTACACACAGTCCACAAAGGGGCACACCAAAGTAACAGGGGAGGTGGAGCTACTGGGCCATATAGGACATCTAGCACACAAAACCACTCTACCAACTCAGGGAAGCAGTGAAAATGAGGAAACAAAGAAAAAGATCACAAATGAAAGAAATGAAGAGAAACAAACTATTGGATATAGAGTTCAAAACCATGGTTATAAGATTTTTCAAGAATTTCTAGAAAAGATGGATAAATTTAACAAGACCCAAGAGGAGATGAAAAAGGACCACCTAGAAATTAAACATACAATGACTAAAATAAAAAATAAAAAATATTATACAGAGACCTAACTGCAGATTAGAGGAACACAAAAATCAAGTCAAAGATCTGAAAGCAGAAAACACTCAACTGGAAAAGCAAAAAGAAAAAGGAATCCAAAAATTGGAAGATAGTGTAAGGAGCCTCTGGGACAACTTCAAGCATACCAACATCAGAATTGTGGGGGTGCCAGAAGAAGAGAGAAAGCAAGATACTGAAAACCTATTTGAAGAAATAATGACTGAAAGCTTCCCCCACCTGGTGAAAGAAATAGACTTACAAGGCCAGGAAGTGCAGAGAACCCCAAACAAAAGGAATTCAAAGAGGACCACACCAACACACATCATAATTAAACTACGAAGAGCAAAGGACAAAGAAAGAACATTAAAAGCAGCAAGAGAAAAACAGTTACCTACAAGGAAGCACCCATATGACTGTCAGTTGATTTCTCAACAGAAACAATGCAGGCCAGACAGGAATGGCAAGAAATATTCAAAGTGATGAATAGCAAGAACCTACAACCAAGATTGCTCTACCCAACAAAGCTATCATTTAGAATTGAAGGGCAGATAAAGAGCTTCACTGATAAGAAAAAGCTAAAGGATTTCATCACCACCAAACTAGTATTATATGAATAATAGGTATTCTTTAAGAAGAGGAAGAAGAAGAAAAAGGTAAAGATAAAAATTATAAAAAACAAATACACGTCTATCAACAAGTGAATCTAAAAATCAAGTGAATAAAAAATCCGATGAACAGAATAAACTGGTGAATATAATAGAATCAAGGGCATAGAAAGGGAGTGAACTGACAATTCTCGGGGGAAAGGGTGTGGGGAATGCGGGAAGAGACTGGACAAAAAGCATATACCTATAATGAGGACAGTGGTGGGGAGGTAAGGGCAGAGGATGAGGTGGGAAGTGGGTGCGGGGGGAAAGAAGATCAATTGTAATAATCTGAACAATAATGATTTATTAAACTAAAATAATAGAAGTATCATATAATCCAGCAATCCCACTTCTGGGTATATATACAAAGGAAATCAAATAGAGATTTCAAATTGTTCTCTGCAGCTACACAGCAGCATTATTTACAATAGCCAAGATATGGAAACAACTTAAGTATCCATCAACAGATAAATGGATAAAGATCTCTCTCACACACACACACACACACACACAATTATTCAGCTATGAGAAAGAAGGAAATCCTGCCTAGCAAGGCATGGCTCAGTGGTTGGATGTCGACACAGGTACAAGGAGATCACTGATTCAATTCCTGGTTGGGGCATATGCCCAGGCGTGGGCTCAATCCCCAGTCAGGGGCATGTAGGAGGCAGCCTATCAATGATTCTCTCTCATCATTTATGTTTCCATCTCTCTCTCCCTTTCCCTTCCTCTCTGAAATAGAGAGATAGACACACACACAGAGAGAGAGAGAGAGAGAGAGAGAAAGAGAGAGAGAGAGAGAGAGAGAGAGAGAGAGAGAGAGGAATTCCTAGCATTTATGACAACATGGATGGACCTTGACAGCATTATGTGAAATGAAATAAGCCAGAGACAGAAAAATACTCTGTTCTCATTTACATGTGGAATTTTTAAAAAGTCAAATTCATAAAAACAGAAAATAGAAAAGTAGTTGCCAAGGGCTAAGGGAGTGAAGGGAGTAAAAAGAAGTTGGTAAAAGGGTACAAATTTTCTTTTCTTTCTTTTGTTTTCTTGTTGTTAATTGTTGTTAATCCTCACCTAAGGATAATTTTCCCATTGGTTTTTTTGGGTTGCTTTTTTTTTTTACAGAGAGGAAAGGAGGGAGGGAGGGAAGGAGGAAGGAAGAAACATTGATTTGAGACAGACACATCAATTGGTTGCCTCCCTCCCACATGCTCCCCTTGCAACTGGAAATCTAAGCTGAAACCTAGGCATATGCCCTTGACCAGGAATCAAATCTGTGACCCTTCAGTCCAAGGGTTGACACTCTTACCACTGAGCCAAATCAGCCAGGACAAGGTCACAAACTTTCAGTTGTAAGATAAGGTCTGAAGATGCAATGTAAAATATGATAACAATAATTGATAACACTGTATTATATCATTGCAATTTGCTAAGAGTGGCACTTAAATGTTCACACACATACTAAAGAAAAAAATGTGAGGCAATAGTCCTAGCTGGTTTAGCTGTCAGCCCCTGGCCTGAAGGGTGGAGGGTTCAATTCTGATTTAGGGCATAAGTACCTTGGTTGCAGGATTGATCCCTAGCCCTGGTCAGTGCCCACCTTTTCTACGCTCTCTAAAAAATCAATGGGAAAATATCCACAGATGAAGATTAATAAAAAACAAAAACAAACAAACAAAAAAACAAACAAAAAGTGAAGTACAAAAGGGGATTCAAATATAGAGTTAAGAAAATAGAAATAAAAAGATGGAAGGCAGCTACAAAGGGAAGATATTTATAGAACATCTATGATTGCAAATGAAATTTCCATTACTTTGGATAATCCAAAGTAGTAACGTGTCTAAGACCCTAAATTTTATCCTTTACTCTTTCAGCCTTTTCTCTTGTAAAATCACTCAAGAAAACAAAAACTGTATTATTTGAGCATCTTCCTAATTATTTTCACAGTAATCAAACTAAAGAAGATTTATTTCCTTTTCCCACTAACTTCATTACAATGATGTTTTATTATAAACCTAGGTATTTAATTCTGAAAACAAATATTTAAGAAAGATTTTGATATTATAACTGAAAATGTATGGAAATTAAACTACAAATTTAAAGTACAAACTCATTATTACATGACACTATATGATTTTGATTATACCTTGGGAGAGATGACTAATCTATAAAGTAAAAGAGAAACATGTAAATTTACCATACCTCCACTACGTTCACTAGCCAATCAGGAGTGAGTATGCAAATTAACCAAAGATGGCTGATTAATTTGCATACATACACACTGGACGGAGAGCAGAGCAGGAGATCCAGCAGAGAATGGAGTGGCTTAGTCCCCAAGCCACCAGAGAGCAGAGAGAGAGAGTCAACGGCTTGGAGGACTTGGCAGAGTAGAAGGCCATGGGATGGAGACAGAGCAGGAAGGAAAAACCAAGAGAGCAGGGAGCACCAGGAATTCTGGGAGTAGTAATTCTGGTGGCAGCCCCAGGACCGGAAGCAGAAGCCCAGAGTGTGGAGGCACCAGGAATGCTAGGAATCATAGTTCTGGTGCCAGACTGATCTCCTAGACGAGTGGTTAGCAAACTTAGTCAAAAGAGCGGCAAACTGCGGCTAGTGAGCTGACCACTGTCTTAGACACTAGAGCAAAGCGAGCCTGGAGCAAGTTACTGTCCTAGACTCTAGAGCAAAGTGAGCCTGGAGCAAGTTACTGATCACTGTCCGAGATACTAGAGCAAAGCGAGCCTGGAGCAAGTTTCTGTGGGGGATGGGGAAAGCAAAGTGAAACACAGTAAGTAAAATCAGAGTGTCTAGGAAAAATTAAAGGGAAGATATCCTAAAACTTCCAGGAAATCTCCACCAATGAACCAAAGAGGTGGGGGGGCGGGGGGGGAAGCCTCTATTATTCTGTGAGTAACAAACCAAACTGGGCTGGGATCTCAGACAATTCGCTCATATGATTGCAAAGACAGACAGAAACTCCCAGATTGAAGAGGGCTCCCAGATTGGAGAGGGTGCAGGTCGGGCTGAGGGATCCACCACCATCCTTCCACCCTCTGTGCACAAATCTTCATCCACTAGACCCCAAGGAATATGTATAAAAGCCTAAGCGACCATCTGACAGATAGCTATGATACACACTGGCCACCAGGGGGCAGATGCTCAGTGCACAGGCATGGAAACATGGAATAGACTGATGAATCGAGAAGGAAGGGGAGAGGAGGAGGGTGAGAAGAGATTAACCAAAGATCTTATATGCATACTCAAGGCCCTGTACACCAGTGGGGTCTCTTGGCCTGCCCTGTGGGATCGGGCAGAAACCAACAATCTGACATCCCCAGAGGGGTCTTGGATTGCGAGGGTGCAGACCAGGCCTAGGCACCCCACTGGTGCATGAATCCATGCACCAGGTCTCTAGTACTCTAATAAACGTATGTGACCGCGTTGCTACTTTTAAAAATTTTACAAAGTAAATATTATATTCGGCCCTGACAGAGTTCTTATAAAATTCGTGTTCTTTAAAGTGATTTTTTTTAAAAGTAAAGTTTTAAAGTTTCTTTTTAAATTATTTATCTAATATTCCTATAAGAATATAGGAATATTAAAGCCTATAGTCTCCTTTGTCAAAAGGTCTTCTAAGAATTCGCAAGTTTTAAGAATTCAGAATTTTGGTTTGCTCAAAATCTTTAAAAACAATTTTGTAAAAAAATGTTATGTCTTAAGTTTCACATTGAGTTTTTTAGCCTTTGAGAAAGATTGCTTGTAACAAAGACAATTTTGAAGATAAAAAGAGGAAACTGTTTAGTATACACTAAGGATATCAGATGAAAATATTTTAGGAATTTGGGCAAAAGTGAAAAATACACTTCAGATAAACTAGAGAAAGTATGCTGAAAAATTTAAGGGAAAGTACTTCAACACCTAAAAATGTCACATTTAACAAGGATCTCAAGGTAGGAGAATAAAGTTTTCTGTATTTTCTTATAAAACTATGGTGCTTTGTATTTACAAATCTTTGCTATGATTACATGGAATTTGAGGGAATTTCTATGATCTAGTAGACTCATAAGGAAGTCCAATAGAATAGTGGAAGAACAGGCTGATATTCAGAACCTCAGTTTCAGTTTCTAATCTACACTGTACCATTTATAAGTTATTTCAATATGCAAAAAGAACCAGAAAATTTCCTACTTCTTTAGAATCACTGGAATCACATCACAGTCTACCTATCAACTGTCTGGACTTGGATACCAGCATAACTGCTAAGTACTCTAGGCATGGACCTAGAGAGCAATAAACTCTCAATTACAAGGCTTAGGTTTCTCATTTGATGCATGCCTAATGTGAGTTAGGGTCAAACTAACATATGTTAGGATCATGGAAAACAAGCCCTTTCACCCCACGAATACGATCTTCTTTATGAGAGAAACTAACCTCAGGTGAAACTGCCTGAAAGATCCTAATCTCCACCCCTATGAAAAATAAAGGTTGTCCCTAAAAATGTATGCATACTTTAACAGTTGATAATTCACTTTATTTTCACTCCTTTTCAGGTTTAAGTGGTTTGAAATAATTGAAGTCAGACTAAGCTTTAAACAAACAAACAAACAAACAAAATGTATCCTTAAGTCCCACTAGACTTTTTTTATGAATATACATAAAAGATAAAGTTTCCGGTACAAAACTGGCAACAGTCAATGAATTGAAAGCACACAAATACCAAATGAAATGATTCTTGATGTTTGAAATCCCATTGCTTCATGTTATTAGTAGTGCCTAAGTCAGAACATTCATTGGTTTGAAAATAGGCACTGACAAAAAAATTAATTTCTGTAAATTCTTGTAAATTTTGAAATTGAGCTGTATGTTAATAAACACTGATTTTATAATCTTCAAAGTGTGTGTACATTTTTTTGGAGACCCTGTAATTGCACACTTAAGGAAAGATTTATTGAAAATTATGTAAATCAAGAAAATTAGTAACTTCAGGAAAAATACTTTTTAAAAAAGAACAATGTAATGATACTACCTGGCTCTGCAGGAAACATAACAGGGCAGAGCAAAAATAGGTTTACAGTGTGAGTACACGAATTTATTATTGTATTATTATTTATTAATCACTGTATTATTTTTCATATAAACAATTGCAAACCTACTTTTGCCCCATCCTACATAGTTATACTAATGTAAATGCTGATTACTGATTTAACTGAACTTATAATACATTAGAAAAACAAGGCAAGAAATAGAGATGAGCATTAAAAAGCTAAAAACTCACCTATCATTATCAGGAAGTTAATAGATAATGTCTAAGAGGGAGAAATAAAAAAATACTAGGCTAAGCATATTATCACCATGGTATATGAGGCTAAGTGAAAGAAGAAACTGCTTTAAAAAAAAAAGAAGTAGGATTGCTGTTCTTCACTATGAAACTTTTGGTATTAAAAAATGCTTTTAATCACGTAAAACATTTTTATTTAATGATTGATTTTAGAGAAAGAAAGGCAGAGAGAGAGAGAGAGAGAGAGAGAAAGAAACATTAATTTGTTATTCCCCTTATTTACACATTCATTGGTTGATTCTTCGATGTGCCCTGACTGGAGATAGGATCAGATGACGCTCTAATCAAATGAGCTATCTGGCCAGGGCTAAAATGTATTTTAAAAGAGGGACAAAATACCCACAAAAAAATTGTTTTATGAAGCCTGGTCATTTTATTTACTTCTAGGGAAAAAATAAGTAATTGTTTCTGTTACTTAGCTGAAGCACATTTTATATATATATGTAGGACTCAATGCTAAAAATTCAGTCATAAGATGTGTGAGACTGCACATAAACATAAGAAAATAAAACTGGAAAGCATTATGCTAAGTGAAATAAGCCAGTCAGAGAAAGATAAATATCACATGATCTCATTCATTTGTAGAATATAATGAACAACATAAACTAATGAACAAAAACAGACCCAGAGACAGAGAACCATCGATCAGACCGTAAACCTCAGGGGAAGATAGGGAAGGAGGGAGGTAAAGGGAAGAGATCAACCAAAGGATTTGTATGCATGTATATAAGTCTAACCAATGGACACAGACACCAGGGGAGTGAGGGCATGAGTAGGGGAGTAGGGAGGTAATCGGGGGG
>PVJN01034720.1:0-22578 GCA_004026805.1 Lasiurus borealis | reverse complement strand
GTCATCATAGTGTGAAAGCAGCCACAGACAGTATGCAAAAGAATTAATATGGCTTTAATTCAATAAAATTTCATTTGAAAAGACAGGTGATGGTCCAGATTTTACTGTAGTTTGCCAATCTCCTGGTTTAAGGATTACAGTATCCATGTTAACTTTCCATAGTCTACTTAGAATTAATATAAATACAATTGCTCCTCAACTTACAATGGGGTTATGGGTTATATTGTAAACTGAAAGTACACCTAACCTACTAAACATGATAGCTTATCCTAGTGTATCTTAACCATGTTTGGAGCACTTAGATTAGCCTACAGTTGGGCAAAATCATCTAACATGGTGAATACACTATAGAGCATTGGTTGCTTACCCTCATGATTGCATAGCTGACTGGGAGTTGACAAAATGCTGCCCAACATTATGAGAGGCTATCATACTACATATTGCTAGCCAGGAAAATGTTAAAAATTCAAAGTACTGACTGCATATCATTTTGACACCATTGTAAAGTCAAAATTTGTAAGCTGATCTATTGTTAAGTTGGGGACCAAATATAATACTTAGCGTAATTGTAAGGGACTGAAAACATATAGCTCATTTGCTAACATCCAGTATTTTGTGCTAAAATTATACGTATATCCCATATTGCAAAGTTAAACCCCATATTGTAAAGTTAAAATCTTGCTTTAATATAAATAAGTAAAATGTATGTTTTAGAGATATTAGGAGAAAGTAGTATTATTTTATTTACCCATGCATTTATTATTTTTGGTGTTCTTCATTCCTTTCTGTAGGTCTACATTTCTAAATGTTGTCATTTCTCTGTAGCCTATAGAACTTCCTTTAGATTCTTATAGTCAAGTTCCACTACTGATTAATTCTTAATTTTGTTTATGAGAATGTCTTTATTTCACCTTCATTCTTGAAGGATGTTTTTACATGATATAAAATTCTGGGTTGATAGTTTTCTTTTATTTGCTTTTGTTTAACACAGAAAAAAATGATGCCATTTTTCTTTTGACCTCCATTATTTCTACTGAGAAGTCCACACATCTTTATCATTATTCCCCTACAAATAATGTTAACAATTTTTTCTGGCTGCTTTCAAGATTTTCTCTTTATTATTTTATTTTTAGAAATTTGAGTATGATGTGCCTACATGGATTTTTTTGTCGGTTTTGTTTGTTTGTTTTGCATATAGTGAGCTTGAGGTTTGCTGAGCTTCTTATATGGATAAATTGGTGTTTTCAGTAAATTGGAAAATTTTCAACTTTGTTTTTTTCAGATATTTTTTTCTACCCTTTCTTCTCTCCTTCATAAATTCCAGTGAAATATACATGTTAAGCATTTGGTGACATCCCTTAGGTCTCTGAGGTTCTATACATTCATATGCCAAACTTTCTTTTTTTAATTGGATAAGCCCAATCATTCTTTACTCACTTATTAAGCCCATTGAGTGAAATTTTATTTATGATATTATAGTTTTAAGTTTTATGTCAAATATTTATTTTCAGTTCTGTAATTTCTTTTTTATATTTCCTATTTGTTTATTCTTCATGAGTATATACAGTGTGCGTGGGAGGGTGTGTGTGTGAGTGAGTGTATTTAAATCATTTAAAGTAGCTATTTATGATAGCTACTTTAAAATTCTTGCGTGAAAAGCTAACATCGGAGTGATTTTGAATTTTGTTCCCATTAATTGTCATTTCTTATGAATAAGGAAAATGTTTCCATCCAGTAATTTGAAATTATATCCTGGACATTTTGAATAATGCATATAGAGACTACAAATTCTATGTATTCCTTTGGAAGGTATTTCTTTTTTAAATTTGGCTGGCAGTTAATTTGGCTGGATTCTAGGCTCTGTGGTAGGTGAAAATTTCTATTCAATTTCTTTTTTTTTAGTCTTATATTGGCTGCTTGGAGTCTTATACATAGGTCAAATACAGCAAGAGATATAAGCAGAGTTTATACTCAGGTTTTGAGGCTTCCTCTCTCTTCCATCATTTTCTAGGAGCTGTCATCACTATGCCCTATGATTCTCTATGCCAGTCAGACTACAGGTCTCTATCCTGCTTTTTAAAACCATCCTATATGGCTTACCCTCTGGCTAAAAGCCATTAAAAAATCAGAACTCACCTAGTGGCATTCTCTTCTTCTATGTGTAAACCTCTCCACTCTAGTTCTTGCCTATTGTTGGTTTTTCCTGAAGGCCTTCAGATATTTTTTGAAAAATTATTTTTTCTAGGTTTATAGGAGCTATTTGGCCAATATTATAAGTGGGAACTCATAACAGGTTTTTAAATAGAATTTTTTCTGGTGTAATTCAAAATACTTGAGAAACATTTATTTCACAATTCTTATAATATGAAAAGTGTGTAGTATTAACTTTATTCTTTCCCCATTCTTCATATAATGAAGCAGAATGCACACAGTTTTAATGACCCTATAGTCAAGGTGTAGCCATGGAAATAACATTTATATGCTCCCTTGCTTATTCCCATAAAAAGTCTTTGAAGATGTTTTATATATGTGTTGAAGAAGGAAAAAGCATTGAATGGTTCCTCATTGAAATCAGTAGAAAGCAGATTGATATAGAGGAAGAGCATATCATTGGATCACACATATTGGAGGGAAAACATTGGTTCTGCCACTTACCTGCTGTTTCCACTTTACACAAATTACAAGACCTCAGTTTCCCTCTCTTTAAAATTAGCTACTTTTTATTATTATAACAAATGATGTGTATTATTTGTCTGGCACAAGTTCTCAATATATTGCAACCATAACAGTCATTATTGTTCTGGTTATCATATTCATAATTGCTGAGTTCAAGTCATGGAGCAAGGAGGTCTATTACAAATAATGTCCTTTCAGTAGCATCTGTAAAGGCTTAAAGGGAATTTTTATTTTGTGCCAGATTCTGCTTTTCTTCTTCATCTCCAAGCAAAATAGAGTCCACTTAAGTCATTTCATAGCTTTGCCAAACAGCTTTTATGCACCATTAACAGCACTAAAAGTATATATGAAGCTGATATTGTGTGTAAACACACTTTACAAAGCAAACTAAGCAGATATTATTTAAGGTTCTAAATTTTCACTGTGTGTATCAGTTAAAATCCCTTATGTTGATTCTGTCACTTAATTTAGGAGCCTGGAGTAATGGGTAGCATATGATTTTCATTACTGAAACAGAGTCTTAGTCAGATGGAAGTCCATGATTTTACATATCTTTCTTTCTCCAACAGGAGAACCATACATAACTAAAAATAGCGTTAATGATTGTAACTTAGAAGATTGCATATGGTTAGGAATTTTGAATATCTGTACTTCTAATCTAATATCATATTTTCTCTTAGCTTTTAGTTTTAAGATAAGTAGTAATTGTGATCCACTGTACAGTTGACAACCTTCCCAAGGCCAATAATATAGAGGAGGCAGATTTCAAATAGACAAGGGCAATATTTTATATATCACTGGAGTCCTGGTGCATGAAATTCTCACATGGTGGGATGGGAGAAGGGAAGTCCCTTAGCCTGGCCTGAACCCTTTTGCAATCTGGGATCCCTCTCACAATCTGATACCACTGGTTCCTAACCACTCACCTGCCTGCTTGCTTGATCACCCCTAACCACTCTACCTGCCTGCCTGATTGCCCCTAACCACTCTGCCTGCCTGCCTGATTTCCCCTAACCACTCTGCCTGCCTGAGCACCCCTAACCACTTCTGCCTGCCTGCCTGATTGCCCTTAACCACTTGCCTGCCTGCCTGATTGCTCCTAGCCATTCTGCCTGCTTGTCTGATCACCCCTAATCAGCTCTGCCGCAGCTCCCACACGCTGCTATGGCCTTCTCTACCTTAGCCCCCACCAACATGGCTTTGTCCAGAATGTCATCCAGACATACATCCAGAATGATGTCCAGAATGTTATTCTGTTGCTCAGTCTAATTAGCATATACGCTTTTATTATTATAGATTAGTAGTCATCAGTGTTTGGTACACAGTGCATGCTCAATAAACCTTTGAATAGGAGAATCAAAGAGGGCCTGGAATTTCATTTAGAGTTTTATATACCATTTTAGAATGTACCCCCATATATAAGAGACAATTCTATGGTAGCATAGATGGTATAGCATAAAATGTGGGGGGCAGAAGACATTAGAGGGCTCCAATTTGGTCATCTAGGGCCTGAAATCCTTGTGCTTTACCAGGTTCTAAGGGCATAAATCATACTTTTTAGTACATTACAAGGATATTATTTTTAAAAGTACTTTTGTCAATATTAAAATTATTAAAAATTCAAATTTAAAATAATTATGCATAATTGTTTATCACTGTATAGGAAGGGAATTAAATACAAAAATATACATAAATATAAAGAACTCCTAAAGCTTGACCACAACAAAAATGTGACAAAAAAAATGGCAAAGAACTTGAATAGACATTATTCCAAAGAAGATATACAAATAGCCAATAAGCACATAAATAGATGCTCAATATTACTAGTCATTAGAGAAATGCAAATCAAAACCACAATGAGATATTACTTCTTACCCATTAAGATGACTATTATTAAAAAAAAGAAAGAAGGAAACACACACACATACACATAGAAATTAACCAATGTTGGCAAGAATGTGGAGAAATTGGAATCCTTGTGCAATGCCAATGGGAATGTTAAATGGTGGGGCTAGAGTAGAAAACTATTTGGTGATTCTTCAAACATTTAAAGATAGACTTATCATTTAATCTATCAATTTCACTTCTAGGTATATATCTAAAAGTATTGAAAGTAGGGACTCAAAGTGATATTTGTACAGCAGTTTTTATAGGAGCATTATTCACAGTATCTAAAAGGTAGAAATCCCAAATGTTCACTGACATATAAATGAATATACAAAATGAAGTATATACATATTGTGGAATGTTATTCAACCTTGAAAAGGAAGGAAGTCTTAACACATGTTTCAACACGGATAAGCCTTGAAGACATTGTGCTACATGAAATAAGGCAGACACAAAGGAATAAATATATTTGTTCTTATATAAGGTAGTTAAATTCAGAGACTGAAACTAGAATGGTGGTTGCCATAGGAGTAGAGGAAGGAGATAGGCAATTATTTAATAAGTATAGAGTTTCAGTTTGGAAAGATAAAATGGTTTAAGGGTAGATGGTGGTAATGGTAGCACAACAGTGTGAATGTACTTATTGCCACAGAACTGTACATTTAAAAATTGTTAAAATGGTGAATTTTATGCTATATATATTTTAACACAAAGGAAAAAAAAGAATAGAAGTAGACAGAAAAGTTAGGTGGGGCAATTATAAAGAAAGCTGAAGTAAGGGAACTGTCTAAAACATTTTTAAGCATCAGTTTTTCTTCAAGTTTGTCTTTGTTTGTTCAGGGTTCACAAGGACTTCCTGGGAGTACTGGAGACAGGGGACTTGCAGGAGAACCAGTAAGTTTATCTTTATACTTTATAATGATACAAAACCTTGCATCATAATTAAAATAGTGAAATTTAATTATTGAGTTTCCATGGAAAATGAATTGTGAAAAAGAAAGACCTTGTCACACCTAGTTTCTCACAATTTTTTTATTGCCTAAACATATTGAGTAATTACCTTATTGCCTAAAATTAAATTGGTCAATTTAAAGGATCTTCTTAGGGTGTGAAAGGGAGAGGGATAGAGATAGAAACATCGATGAGAGAGAGACATCGGTCAGCTGCCTCCTGCACACCTCCCACTGGGGATGTGCCTGCAACCAAGGCACGTGCCCCTGACTTGAATCAAACCTGGGACTCTCCATTGTTTTATGTACAGTTTGAAGTGAGAATCAAGATGATGTTTTGAGTTGTAAATTTGGAACTTGTATGGTTTTGTGAACCAATGTCACCCCAATAAATTCAATTAAAAAAGCACACCTCTTAATCAAGTATCAACACTTCCTATTTTTCACTTTATGTTGTAGTGAATGTAACTGCTTAAGGCTTCCTTGAATATATCAAGTTGTTCTATGCCCTCATGTCTTTCTGCATGCTATTCCATTCACCCTAGAGTACTTTTTCTGTCATATTCTCTTGGCTACCTCTAATTTATCCAAGATTCAAATCAAATACCATTTCCTTAACCAAGTCTTCTGGGAAATACATGTTGGGCTAAGTGCATTTTCTTTGTGCTATTTTAGGATTGTAAACTAACCTCTATTTTGTATTTATCCTATTATGTGGAAATGATTTGTTAAAGTGTTACCTATATTTCTAATAACTGTGAACTCTTCATGTGTTAATAAGCCCCTCAGCATTCAGCACAGCACTTCACTACTGATTTGTAACATTGTCCTCATCAAATATTAAAGTCTTCTATATATTTTTTTTCTGTTCCACATATCTGTATGTCTATATTTGGATCAGTGTCACAGAATTTAATTGTTCTAACTTTATTATCCCTTTTAAATTCTAGTGATATTATCTTTTATGCCAGGTTAAAAATATTAAGCTATTTTTCCCTGCTCATTCATATTTATCATTGGAACAATTAAACCAAGCCCCTATACCCAGTTTATAATAGGAAATGAGATTTGGTTAAATCTAATACATTAATTTTAAAAGAAAGAAAGAAAAAAAGAAAATAATATTTAAAAAAAAGAGTAGGTGAAAAAATTTTAAGTAGGGTAAATGTTGAAATTTAAATATGATTTAAACTAATAAAAGGCTGACAGCTTTATTTAATTATATACAAATTTAAAACTTTTCTCATCCTAATTAAAAAAAACTTGAAAGATTTAAGGAGAAACATCAAAATTTTGGGTGGTTCTAGTGTTTATTTTGGGGGGGTAATTTTTAATTTTGTGTATATCCAAGTATTCTATAGTGATAATATTTGAGAGTAGGTGGGAGGTTATCCTTAACAACATATTTTAAAAAATAAATGACAAACTACTAGTGCATAGAAATTAGCAGTAAAATAGGACAGATAAAAGTTAATGACCTTAATACATATTGTCCTTAATATATAAATATTTTTAAGTGACTCCCAAAATATGTGGGCAAAGGTCATGATCAAGCAATACATAGAATATCATAAATAGCTAATAAATGAATGGCAAAAATAACCAAACTATTTAAATATACATATTTTTAAAATATCAGGTTGTCTATCAAATTAACAAAGAATTTTTAAAAATATTCTGTTTTGGTATGCATTCAAAGAGATAGGTTTTAATTTTTCTGTGTTGCTTTTTTAATGCTAATTATTGCAACCTTAGAAATTGACTTGACTTTTAACCAACTACATTTCAGACTGTGTTATGAGGGGAAAAGTGTAGGCTATACATAGACTTATGCACAAACATGTTTCAGTGTGTTTGTAATAGTAAAAAAATATTTTCTGAGAATAATCTATGAAGTTTAAAATATTACTCATAATATTTAATGAGCCATAATTGAAAAATATCACTGACCTCTTAATACCTTCGATAGTTATACATAGAGTACAATATAAATGACACCAGTATACCAATCTTATTTATAATCCTGTCATTCGAAAGTCTATCTCAGTCATTTGACAATATCACATGATGTTACAGATCTTAACTTTCACTTATCACTGGTCCAACATGCATGTAATAAACCCACTAAAGCAACATTTTACAAAAAGAGGAATTAAAAACAGTATACATGTCTAGTATTAAGAAAATGATTAATTTATGGTCCTGTGGAATATTAAATGGAATATTGTGTAGCCTTTGAATAAATTTGTTATGAAATATCTATAATAATAAAAGCACAATATGCTCATTAGACCAGACAGCCAAATAAAATTCTAGATGACCCTCCAGATGACCTCTGGACGAAGCTACGGCTGCAAGGGCTGATCCTCCTTGCACAAATTTTGTGCATTGGGCCTCTAGGTTACAATAATGTAGTACAGTATTTATATTTAAAATAGAATATTAAGCATATAGCAGAAGGTTGCACAATTATTTATAAGTATGGAACACAAAAGAATTAGAAGACATTATAAAAGAATATTTATGGTGTTTGACTTAATCTGTTTTTTTATACTTTTCAAATACTTTTAAATGAACATTACTGTTAAATTTAGAAAAATAATTTAAGATAACCAATCATACCAGTTTTGCTCCCCATTATTACATTTTTAAAAAGTCTGTTTTCACAAAATTGTGGAATATAACCTTATAGAAAACTTTAAATCTCTTCTTATTTTCTGAATCTAAAAAAATAAAATTTTGTCTTTCCAGAAAGATCAAAATTACTCTTTCCAGAAAGATCAAAATTACTCTTTCCAGAAAGATCAAAAAGTGGAAGTGGCTCTTTTGCATGACTGGAGAAATACCATTATATTGTAGCTGCTAAATAAATATAATTTATCTAAAATAATTTTAGTCAGTCAAATGGCTTCCACACCCTAAGAAGATCCCTTAAATTGACCAATTTAATGTTTAGGCAATAAGGTAATTACTCAATATTTGTTTACTTAAAATTAAACTATTCAGTATCACAGTGACCAAGATTTCCATAACAGTTCCATCATGCATTCTGCTGCATTTTAGTAATTACCCCATGTGAACATTGTTACATCCATTTATAGGGAACAGGAATTAATCAACCAGACTCTACTGTGATAAACTACAACAGCCTGTTTTTATATCATTAAAGACCAAATATTTTCTTCTTCAAAAATGCTATTCTTGTCACATATTTCCCCAGAATGTTAAGTAAATCTATAATCATCATGCCATTAAGTAAGATAACTTTTGAAACTCCTTAGTATAATATTTCATAATTATTAGGCATTTGATGAGTATTTATGATTAATAAGTAAATTAGGGAATGAAAGAATAAATGGTACTTTTTTTTAATCCAAGTGTATCTTACTATTATTCACAAAAGAAACACATATGTATCAAAAGAGATACACTTTTAGTTTATACAGAAAGTAAAGTGAAACATTCATAAATGTATTGTGATATATTACATGTGATATCTTATAAATTCCTTATTTAGATACATATGTTAGTTAAAATATAAAATATTTATCTGATTCTCAAATTTTAAATTTTATTTTAATACAGGGACCACGAGGATTGAAAGGTGATACTGGACCTCCCGGAGAAATGGGTGCTGAGGTAATATTTTGTGGCTCTTTCTTGTTGGTTCATTAGCACTTAATACTTTCTGTAAGACTCCTCAAAGTTATAATTGTTATATTAAATATATATTATGGAGAATAATTCTATGGTGTTTCATTTCAAATTCAGAAATTAAAGCCTAAACTTCCATAAAAGCAGATGACTGTTCTATGGACCTAATTTTATAAACATAAAATTTTCTCTTACCAGCTATTTTAAATGACAGAATAAAACTTCCCCTTAACCTATTGAAAGTTAACTTGATAAATTTCTATGTTACATCTTTCTTATAGAAGAATATTGAAAATTGACTCCTGTTCAGCATATATTTTGGAATAATAAACCCTTGTTGTTATGATGATACAATCTAATTACTATCTCTGTTGTTTATTCAATTAGCACTAAATAAGTTGTACATAAATTCTCTTCTTCCTTGGCTTCTTTGAAACTGCTGTCTCCTGGTTCTGCTCTTTACCTTCTGATGAGCCTTCCTTGGTTTTTATGTGAAGCTGTTCTTCTTCCTCAACTTAGCAGTCATATTATCACAATGACTTTATTGTTTTGTTTTCTTTTTTTTATTGAATAAGGTATTACATATGTGTCCTTATCTCCCCATTGCCCCAGCTTTCAGCTGGATAACTCTTATGTGTGCCTCTGTCTTCAGCTCCACTTATTTATTTTCTTTTGTCTTTTACATATGTATCTAGGTATCTCACATCCATCTCAAATCAAAATATCTAAACCAAAACCATTACTTTCCCACTATTCTATCTTCTGTTATTCCCATCTCACTGAAAGATAACTCTTTGGCCCATTAGTCTTAAACTGAGTCATCCTAGACTTCTCTTCCTACTTCTTCCTCTCCAATTATCCATCTTTCCCCTTTGAATAAAGCTCCCCACCCCCGCTCCCTTCTGCTATGTCTCAACTCTAACCTTTCCTTTCATCACTATTGCCAGTACTCTGGTCCTCTGTTTTTATCCCATGCCTCACCGAACTCCTATCATTTATTAGCTTGTTACCTGCTTATCTTTTTCATATCATCTCTCTCTTCAAAATGTTTTAATGGTTCTCATAGCCTTAATAAAATGTCAATTTCTTAAGATGATAAATAATGTTCTATATTATTTCACATCTGCAGACCTTTGTAACTACATGCCAATAAAACTTTTTTCCTCTATGTGTTCAGTTCTCCTCCCCTATTTTTAATTCCATGATTATGCTATGATTTTTTGCTTTGCACTGTGTATTACTAGGGATAAAAGGATGGCTGAGATATGGTCCCTGACTTCTTTAGAAGTTTGTAATCTATTCTAATACATAATCATATGAAAGATCATTATGATACAATGCATTAAACCCAATGATGGAGATATTCACTGGGCAATTTAAGGGCACTTAACCTCACCTGGGTAAGGAAAACAGGAGACAGAGAGAGAGAGAGAGAGAGAGAGAGAGAGAGAGAGAGAGAGAGAATGAATATGTATGTATGTGTGTGTGTGAAGGAGGTATGAGATGAGTTTTAAGGAATGAATAAGTGTTAGCTCTATGAAATGAAGGAATAAGAATAAGGGAATTCCAAGAAAAGGGATAGCATGAACAGAAGCATGCAAACATGAGGCAGTGTGGCTTCACTGATACTTAAAGTCAGAGCAAGAAGGCATGATAGATGAAGTTAGGTCATGAAAAGATGAAAAGTCTTGTGTATTCTGTTAAGCTTGAACTTCATATGTTATGGGCTATTATAATTGTAAGGTATAAGCAAAGTGGTGATAAAGTCAGATTTGAAGTATAATCCCAGCAGCTGCAAGGAGTATGTATTTGAGAAGACAAAAATGAAGACATGTAGAACTACTAACAGGCAAAGAATGGTGGCAGTCTGAACTAAAATAGTAGGCATAGAGAAGGAAAGGAGGGGATTGATTTGAGAAATGTTTGTTATATAAATTGTGTAACCCTGCATATTTGTGGGATATGGAAGATAAAGGGAAAAGAGAAGTAAAAAATGATTCCCAGATTTTTAGGTTGTGCAACAGGATGGATGATAATACTCTTTTCTGAGACCAAAGCTTAGGGAGCTTAAGATCAGAATCTGCCAGACTGCCCAACCTAAATAGTTAATGAGTAGCAGAGTCGGGCTTCAAATCCACATCTGACTCCAAAACTAATTATGATAACCTACTCTAATCCACATCCTCTGACCGTGAGGAAAGCTGAGAGAAGCCATACCTCATACCCTGAAGTTGTTTTAATAGTAGGAGACAAGAATTCTGTTGTGATGAGGTGTAGGGGTTGAGCAGATCAGTTGAGGAAAATATAGAATAGTAGTTAATGATAATGGAAGAGGGAAATGACAAGTTAAAGAACATATATACCTTATTAAAAGTCAAGCTGAAGCAGAAGACTGAATTTGTATTAGATCTATTATGATGAAGAAGATAATAGCCAACAATTCTGGAACACTGCGTATGTGATTAGGTGTATTTAAATGTTCTTGTTTTAATGAACCATCACAACGCGCTATAAGGTAGATTCAGTTGTTACTCTCATGCTGCAAATGAGGAAACTAAGGCATGAAATGGTTAAGTATCTTGCTCGGGAACAAAGTTAGCAGTAGTGATAGAACCTACATTTAAATTTAGGTGAATTCTCTACACATACTATTCTCTTAGCCACTGTGCCTCTCAACATGTAATGACGCCACTTTGTACAAACGCATAACTTTTTCCATTCGTATTCTACTGAGAATATAAATTTAAAAGGGGACTTTAACTGCTAATTCAAGATTGGTATAAAAATAGGTACACAGATTTAACCATGCTGTCACAAAGAGTAATTTTTTTTCCTTTTACAGCAGAGTAGTATTTGACTGTGTAACTGTATCACAACTTTCTTATCCACTAAGTTTTGTCAAATAAGCCAATAACTATATGATTTCACTCATATGTGGAATTTAATGAACAAACTGAACTACCAAGCAAAATAGAGACAGACTCATATATAGAGAGCAGGCAGACAGCTGAAGGGTGTTGGGGAGGAGATGTGGATAAGGGATAGAGTAATAAAAAAATATGAGAGAGAACTCATGGACATGGACAACAGTATGGTGATTGCAGGATGGAGGGGGATAGGTGGCAATGGAATAGGGAATAGAGGGGATAAAAGGCGATGGAAAAAATTAAATAACAAAAAATATATAAAATAAAAACAGGTACCACAGAGATTAGAATGTCAGCTACTGGATTTAGCCTAAGAAAGGAATAAAAGGAACCAAGAAGAGCTGACAGCCGTGACTGGTTTGGCTCAGTGGCAAGAGTGTCGACCTGCAGACTGAAGGGTTCTGGGTTTGATTCCAGTCAAGGGCATATACCTGAGTTGCTGGCACATCCCCCGTGGGGAGGGTGCAGGAGGCAGCTGATCAATGTTTCTCCTTCATCGATGTTTCTAACTCTCCTGCTTCCTTCCTCTCTGTAAAATATCAGTAAAATACTTTTAAAAAAGAAGAAGAAAAGATGACAGATTGAGAGAAATTAAGAACTAGAAGAGACCCCTGAGATTAAAAGCAATTTCGATATAGAAGAAATCCTGAAAGTGTTGGAATTTTCTCTCAAGAGATAAATTTAATCTCGGGGAGGGATGTTAAATTCTGTAGTTTATGAGCCAGAGCAGAAACCCAGGCGTCTCTCTTTATAGTTCATCTTCTTAAATGCTGTCCTGACTCTTGTCACAGTAGAGCAGTCACAAAGGTTAGCCAACAGAAAATTTTAAACAATATAACTATTTAAAAGTTGATGAAATCATGGTAAACAAGGGAAGTATAAGGGAACTAAACTTCAGCAAGGAGATACATCAAAAAGTAGAGGAATAATTTTGAGTTATAGAAGTAACTACCAGAAGAACTAAAAACAAAAATTGTTGCCTCTGAGGAAGGGGACTGCAGCTTTCATTTTAAGTCCTTCTGTACTGTTGTGCATGGATAGCTTTTTTAAGAAGCAAAGTGAGCTCTTCCATCTGTTAACATATTCCTCTATCTCTTTTTTCAGTGTCCTATAGTTTTCTACGTATAGTTCTTTTACCTCTTTAGTTAGCTTTATTCCTAGTTATCTTAATTTTTTTGGTGCAATAGTAAATGGGATTGCTTTTTGAGTCTCTCTTTCTGTAATTTCACTATTAGTGTATAGAAATGCCACAGATTTCTTGGCATTAATTTTGTATCCTGCTACATTGCCAAATTCATTTATTAAGTCAATTAGTTTTGGGATGGAGTTCTTTAGGTTTTTTATGTACAGTATCATGTCATCTGCAAATAAGGACAGCTTTACTTCTTCTTTGCCAATTTGGGTGCCTTTTATTTCTTCTTCTTCTCTAATTGCAATGGCTAATACTTCCAGTACTATGTCGAACAGGAGAAGTGAGAGTGGGCATCCCTGACTTGTTCCTGTACTTAGAGGAAATGGTTTTAGTTTATGCCCATTGAGTATGATGTTAGCTGTAGGTTTATCATATATGGCTTTTATGATGTTGAGGTATGATGCTTCTATTCCTACCTTACTGAGATTTTTTATCAAGAAAGGGTGTTGGATTTTTTTTCAAATGCTTTTTCTGCATCAATTGATATGACTATGTGATTTTTACTTCTCAATTTGTTTATGTGATGTATCACGTTTTTGATTTGTGGATATTGTATCATCCGTGCATTCCTGGGATGAATCCTACTTGGTCATGGTGTAAGACCTTTCTGATGTACTGCTGTATCTGATTTGCTAGAATTTCGTTGAGGATATTGGCATCTATGTTCATGAGAGATATTGGCCTATAATTCTCTTTCATTGCATTGTCTTTATCTGGTTTTGGTATTCGGGTGATGCTGGCTTCATAGAAGGTATTTAGAAGTGTTCCTTCTTCTTAAAGATTTTTGAATAGTCTGAGTAGGATAGCTTTTAATTCTTCCTTGAAAGTTTGGTAAAACTCTCCTATGTAGCCATCTGGTCCCGTGCTTTTATTTGCTGGAAGCTTTTTGATGACTGCTTCAATTTCTTCCATAGTTATTGGACTATTGAGATGTTTAGATTATTCCTGATTGAGTTTTGGAAGGTTATATTTTTCTAGGAATATGTCCATTTCTTGCAGGTTGTCCAATTTGTTGGAATAGAGTTGTTCATAGTATTTTTTTAACAATCCTTTGTATTTCCACAGGGTCTGTTGTTATTTCTCCTCTTTCATTTCTGATTTTGTTTATTTGGGTCTTCTCTCTTTGCTTCTTGGTGAGCCTGGCTAGAGATCCATCAATCTTGCTTATCCTTTCAAAGAACCAGCTCTTGGTTTTGTTGATCTTTTGAATTGTTTCTTTGGTCTCCAAGTTGTTTATCTCTACTCTAATCTTCACTGTTTCCTTCCTTCCTTCTGCGTACACTGCGCTTTTCTTGTTGCTCTCTTTCTAGCTTTTTGAGTTGTAGGGCTAGGAAATTTATTACCATTGTTTCCTGTTTTTTTTTTTTTTTTGCAGTAGGTTTGGCAGAATCAACATCATTAAAATGTCCATACTACCCAAAGCAATTTATAGATTCAATGCACTACCCATTAAAATACCAACAACATATTTCACAGATCTAAAAAGAATTCTTCATAGATTCATCTGGAACAAAAAAAGACCACAAATAGCCACAGCAATTCTGAGAAAGAAGAATAAAGTAAGTGGGATCTCAATGCCAGATTTCAAGCTATATTAGAAAACAACTCTTCTCAAAACAGCCTGGTACTGGCACAAGTGTAGACATATAGACCAATGGAATAGAATAGAGAACCCAGATATCCAACCAAACCACTATGCTCAACTAATATTTGACAAAGGAAACATGAACATACAATGAAGCCAAGATAGCCTCTTCAATAAATGGTGTTGGGAAAATTGGACAGATACATGCAAAAAAAAATGAAACTGGACCACCAACTTTCACCAAATACAAAAATAAACTCAAAATGGATATAGGACTTAAACATGACAAGGGAAACCATAAAAATACTAGAAGAATCCACAGGCAGCACAATCTCAGACATATGCCGAAAGAACTTCTTCACGGATACTGCTCCAAAGGCAATGGAAGCTAAAGAAAAAATAAACAAATGGGACTACATCAAAATAAAAAGCTTTTGCACAGCAAAAGCAACTATCAACAAAACAACAAGAAAGATCACTGTTTGGGAGAATATATTTGCAAATGTTATCACTGATAAAGGTTTAATCTCCAACATCTACAGCCAACTTATACAACTTAATAAAAGGAAGATAAACAATCCAATAAAAAAAATGGGCAACGGACCTAAATGAAACCTTTTCAAAGACGACAGAAGGAAGGCCAAGAGACACATGAAAACATGTTCACTAATTATCTGAGAGATGCAAATCACAATGACAATGCAATACCATCTTACACCTGTCAGAATGGCAATCATCAACAAATCAACAAACGACAAGTGTTGGCGAGGATGTGGAGAAAAAGGAACCTGTGTGCAGTGTTGGTGGGAATGCAGACTGGTGCAGCCACTGTGGAGAGCAGTATGAAGTTTCCTCAAAAAACTAAAAATGGATCCCCCTTTTGATCCAGTAATCCCACTCTTAGGAATTTATCCTAAGAAATTACAAACACCAATCAGAAAGGATTTAGGCACCCCTATGATCATAGCAGCACAATTTACAATAGCTATAATTTGGAAATAGCCTAGGTGCCCGTCAGCAGATGAGTGGATCAGAAAACTGTGGTACATCTACACAATGGAATTCTATTCTGCCATTAAAAAGAAGGAACTCTTACCATTTGCAGCAACCTGGATGGAACTGGAGAGCCTTATGCTTTGTGAAATAAGTCAGTCTATGAAGTAGAAGCACCACATGATCTCACTCATTTGTGGATAATAAAGAACATTGTAAACTGATAAACAAAAGGATTGATACAGAGGCAGTAAAGCACTAAACAGACTGTCAAATTATTGCAGGAAGATTAAGGAGAGTTTGGGGTAGATAAGAGATCAATCAAAGGACTTGTATGCATGCATATAAGTATAACCAATGAACATAGACACTGAGGGGGTTAGGTTATGCCTGGGAAGGAGGGGGGGCAATGGGGAGATAGGTATACATGTAACACAATAAAAAAGAAGAAGCAAAGTGAATATGGATTGCAGAAGCTAAGTCAAATGAAAAATTGGACTTTCTTTCATTGAAAGTACTAAAATGATATATATGATATTTTAGTGTATTAAAAATTATAAGGGACATTGTAACCCATGGATCAAAACTGTTAAGGAAAGAAAGCAAACAGAAAACTTTAGGTCAAGATATTATTATGAACTAATGCTTAAACTACCCCTCAATCCCAGAAACATGGGAATTATAGAATACATACTATGTGTTTATACACACACACACACACACACATATATATATATACATACATTGCATAGACAGTGAAAGAGAGAGAAGAAGAAAGGATTGGAGAAGAGAGAAGGGTAGTGAGGAAGGGAGAAGGGAAGAATATGCATCAGTATTCTCAAAAACAAAATAAAAATCTTTAAGAGACAAAAAAGAAAGACAATAGCAATTGTAGGAATACAGGCCTAGAAATATCTGGTGATTGCAAGAAATATGTTTTGAAGTTTAAAGGAACTAAAAGCTTTTCAACTGAACCCACTTATTAAAGGAAAATTAAAAAATGTCATAAATAGATAGAATCCTATCTAAGAAAGGTGGAATAAGCAAATTGACCATCACATCACAACAAAGATGGTAGCAACCACAAGCCAATAAGGAGGGAATATGCAAATTCACACAACAAAGATGGTGGCAGCTGGGCTAAGACATTTGCATCATTGCCATGGCAAATATACAGGTGTTCTGCCCCACCCCAACAGCTCTGGGCCTCTGTGCAGCATGCTAAGGCAGAAAGTGGCTCCAGGCCTGAGCAAAAGCTGAAATAGGTGGCCAGAGGAAAGGCCCAGGTCCTGGGTGCCAGCAGCCAGGTAAGGAAGTCTTATTCTTGCAGGAATATTTATGCATCAGACCTCTAGTCTTTTATAATATAAATAAGTGTGAATCCTTTTTGTATGATGTATTTTTATAAAACCAATAAAGAAAACTGAATTTTTTTAGAGGAAGTGTATTTTAGAGGGCTTAACAGAAATAGGTGGTAAGGGTAAAAAGTGAAATCACACAGAAAATAGTATGAGAATAGAAAAATTTTTAAAAAATGGGAGGTAATTTGTCTTTGAACAAGGATTAAAGACTGAGTGGGACAACTAAAAGAAACTGATCTTAAAAGATTTTAGGAGGAGAATCCAAGATGGCGGCACAGGTAAACACCTACACTGCTGCCTTGCACAACAATTTCTACAACTAAAAGACAGAACGGACATCATCCAGAACCACAGGAAAGCTGGCTGAGTGGAAATTCTACAACTAGAAGGAAATATAGGAGCTCACAGAGACCCAGAGGAGCTGCAAAAAGCTGAGGTACAGAGACGCGCACCTGGAGAAAGCAGGTGCTAGAGTACCTGGCTGGCTTTCTCTGGCAGGAGGGAGACAGATACTCTCAACGGCATTGAACCCCTTATCCTATGACAGGAAACCCCAAATCCAGCTGAAACTCATACGGGGGGAGTTTGGACTGTGAAAAGGGAGAAGTGCATGGAAATTTAGGGGAGTCGCAAAAGATCAGAATTCTGGCAGCGCGCAAGGCACTGAACGCAGAGGACCGACGGCTGATTCTGCTACAGGCTTTCACGAGTGGAGACAGACCCTTCCAACTGCATCACTTCTAACTCCACTAAACCTTGGTTTCGGGCAAAACCCTGGGGATCCAGATTCATATGGTCCTGGAGCACAGGGTAGCCAGAAAGGCAGCAGTCTAGAGGCACTGCGAGAGAAAGTGCACATGCACAGGACCCCTCCAGTGATTACCCAGTCACATGAGACTCAGGGGCCATGGAGGGCGGGGCTGACTGGAAGGCAAGGTGGTCCCTTAAGCCCTGAGACTCTACCCATCCCAAGCTCAACAGAGAGGCTTCTGCCATTTTTCAAGTCTGGTATCATAAGGCTTAATCCAACACAGAAGTTCTCCTGGCATAGTGAAAATGCTGAGACAAACAAAAGAAATGGAGGAAAACAAATGACTGGATATAGAGTTCAAAAGCACATTTATAAGGTTTTTCAAGAATATCTTAGAACAGTTGGGTAAAGTTAGCGAGACCCAAGAAGAGATGAAAAAGAACCAACTGGAGATGGAACAGATCCAACTAGAAATTGAATAGATCCAACTAGAGATGAAAAAGGACCAACTAGAAATTAAACATACACTGACTGAAATAAAAAATATTATACAGAGACCTAACAGCAGACTAGAGGAAGGCAAGAATCAAGTCAAAAATTTGAAATATAAAGAAGCAGAAAACACTCAACTGGAAAAGCAAGAAGAGAGAAGAATCCAAAAATGTGAAGATAATGTAAGGAGCCTCTGGGACAGCTTCAAGCATACCAACATCAGAATTGTGGGGGTGCCAGATGAAGAGAGAGAGCAAGATACTGAAAACCTATTTAAAGAAATAATGACCGAAAACTTCCCACATCTGGTAAAAGAAATAGACTTACAAGTCCAAGAAGCACACAGAACCCCATATAAAAGGAATCCAAAGAGGACTATACCAAAACACATCATAATTAAAATACCAAGAGCAAAAGACAAAAAGATAATTAAAAGCAGCAAGAGAAAAACAGTTCATTTCCTACAAGGGAGCACCCATACGACTGTCAGCTGATTTCTCAACAGAAACTATGCAGACCAGACAGGAATGGCAAGAAATATTCAATGTAATGAATAGCAAGAACCCACAACCAAGAATACTCTATCCTGCAAAGCTATCATTCAGAATTGAAGGGCAGATAAAGAGCTTCACAGATAAGAAAAACCTAAAGGAGTTCATCAACTCCAAACCAGTATTATATGAAATGCTGAAAGGTACTCTTTTAGAAGAGGAAGAAGAAAAAGGTAAAAGATAAAAAATTAAGAACAATAAATACATATCTATCAACAAGTGAATCTAAAAATTAAGTGAATTAAAAATTTGATCAACAGAATAGAGTGGTGAATATAATTGAATCAGGAACACAGAAAGGGAGTGGACTGATAATTCTCAGGGGGAAAGGGGTGAAAGGCGTACAGGGAGAGACTGGACAAAAATCATACACCTATGGACGAGGTCAATGGGAGGGAAGTAAGGGTAGAGGGAAGGGTGGAACCAGGTGGAGGGGAACAATGGAGGGAAAAAAAAGAGAAACAAATGTAATATACTGAATAATAAAGATTTAATTTAAAAAAAAGACTTTATTTTAGCCTTGTCAGTGTGGCTTAGTGGTTAAATATTGACCTGGAAATCATGGTTTGATTCCTACTGAGAGTATGTCCCCAGTGTGGGGTGTGCAGGAGATAGCCAATAAATGACTCTCATCATTGATGTTTCTCTCTCTCTCTTAGGTTTTTAATTTAGGTTATGTTGTTTTGACATTTTACCAGTTAAAAATTCCCAGATATTATCTAATTTTATGCCATGAAGTTTATAAATGAATATCAAAAACCCTCTCCTGGACATAGATTTCTTACCCTTGGGCTAAAAACTACTACCATCTTATGATGTTATTGTCTTTGTAATTGGTTAAGGAATGTGTACAAATGATGTGTCAAATCATTCTCTTTAGGGACCTTCAGGTGTTGAGGGAGAGTCTGGTCAACAAGGAGAGCCAGGTCCAAAGGTAACCTTCCTAAGGGGTAAAAGTAAGTGGGTGGGGGGGGTCTCTAAACTTTCACCATTGAACCCGCTATGTTGGCCACCTTTTGGAAAAACCACCTTGAAAGTAAGTGAAGAACAGTAGATAAAAATTGAAAGTATTCTCAAATGAGCCAGAAAACAAATTTTTTCAGAAAAATATTCATATGTGTGTATAGACACACACACACACACACACACACACACACACACACACACTGAATGGCCAGATTATTATGATCTCTGAATGCAAAATAATCTGGCCACTCAGTGTGTATTCTATATAATAAAAGACTAATGTACAAATTGTGCCCTCAGCCGGGAGTTCAACTGGCAGGCAGGCCAGCCAACTGCCTATGACTCCTCCCCCTGGCCAGGCTTGCCGGACCCCAATCAGGCATGAATTCATGCACCAGGCCTCTGATACACACACACACACACACACACACACACACACACACACACTGAGAGGCTAGATTATTATGTGTTCAGAAATCATAATAATCTGGCCGCTCAGTGTGTGTGTGTGTGTGTGTGTGTGTACGTGTGTGTGTACTAGAGGTCCAGTGCAGGAAATTTGTGCACTGGGAGGGAGGTTGTCCTTCAGCCCAGCCTGCTCCCTCTCCAATTTGGAACCTCTCTGCCCCATATATTCCATATATATATGAAGAGATACAAATAATACAACTAATGAGCAAAATATCAATAAATTAGTCTGAGAAAAGGAAACAATGAGAATGTTTCAGAACTGCTATCTTTATGGTATGCCCCCATAATTATTAAATGTCAAGTTGCAATAGAAAAGAGCTTACTCTTTCCCTTTGTGTCTTCAGGGAGACGTTGGACCTGCAGGCACTGCTGGAGTTACTGGGGAGCCAGGGTTGCGGGTAAGGATCGACTAGAAACCATTTAGGGCACTATCCAACTATTTTAGAGACTCAAAATCTAGCCTAAAGACCTCAAAAGTAGCATAATAAACTTTTCTGCTGCATTTAGAAAATGTGTCTGTATTTTGAAATTTCAAAGCTCCATGCCAGACTGTTCATATTGTGATTTAGTAGCATTTAGAGTCCTAACCTCATATGTCATTTTCTCAGAATCAGGTGTATTTTGCAGAACCCTTGCCAGATGTCACTGAGATAATCACTAATGTTAGCATTAAAAAAGAAATTCACAAGTACTAGTGATCAACTCTAGTCTATTTCCTGACCTAACAAGACAGACAAAAGATTGAAATCTAATTTATATTGAAAAAAATAACTAGTCATGTAAGCTCATTCAAGGAAATAATTGCAAATAGTTATAAATAGATAGCTTACACAAGTTATTCTAATACAGACAGCCTTTAATTTGATCTGTGGTAAGTTCTTTCCTAAAATAACAGTGCCTACATAATTCTGAGACATTTGTTTACTAAAAGCCAAAGTAGGGAGATATATTTTGCATCCAGTTTCTTCTACATTTTTCTCGTTTTTTTTGCAGAAGGTGGGGCAGGCAGTGTGGCATCAGAGTAATGCAAGTGTCAGTGGTGAGAGCAGTGGGACATTTGTGAAGATGCATTGATTAATTTACTTTCAAATAGTTCAGGTAGCAAGAGAGCCAGTGCTACTTTATTGGCGTCACAAAGCATGGCTCTACCTGTCTATGAGTTCTGTATCTATAAGACAGCTTTTTGATGTATCAGCGTCTCACTGTTGCTTCTCCTCTATAAAGGAGAAAATACAGACACTAAAAGCTTCAGCCTGAAGACTGAAGGTACACTGAATTTAATGGGATTATGTTTTTATTAATCCATGGCAGGTTAGCATAGCAAAGTACTATGATTGTATGAGCTATGGTATTTGTAGTTTTTAAACTCAGAAAAAGAGGAGTGATTCTATAAATTAACAAAGCTGCCAAATGAATATATATTACCTTACTAATAGTCAGATGCCATCTTGTAATTTGAATTAACAACACTATGACTCATTAAATCATCTTTAGAGCTATTTTAGAAAAATGAAATCATGCCTCTTATATTGTCAAATATTCCTTATAAGTAAAGTAGAATTAGGAATAGATGTTCCTTTCTATAGGTACCAGAAGCAAAAAAAATAAAATAAAATAAAATGATTTAGCAAAATAATAAATTTTACTGGTTTTGCTATAAAATAGGGTGAGCCTGGAGCTCCTGGAGAAGAAGGTCTCCAAGGAAAAGATGGATTAAAGGTAAATTACACTTTTAACATTATGTATAAAGTTGATGTTTCTGTGAAATCTTTAAACTAATATTGGGGGAAAATAGATTTACAGTTGTGAATATGTGAAAGTGAGTTTATTAATTGACTAGAGGCCCAGTTCATGAAGTTTGAGCATGGGGGGTGTCCATGCTAGAACAATCTCCAATCTAGAACACCTCAAGGGATGTCCAACTGCCTTCCTACCAGGATCGGCCCTAAATGGGGAGTTGGACATCCCTCTCACAATCCAGGACTGCTAGCTTCCAACTGCTCACTTGCCTGCCTTCCTGATTGCCCCTAACTGCTTCTGCCTGCCAACCTAATCATTCCCTAACCACTCCCCTGCTAGCCTGTTTGCCCCTAACTGCCCTCACCTGCAGGCCTGGGTCTCC
>PVJN01034719.1:0-22579 GCA_004026805.1 Lasiurus borealis | reverse complement strand
GGTTATGGAGGATCTTTTGTGCCTATAAGAAATGGGGAAGCCGAAACTGGTTTGGCTCAGTGGATAGAGCGTTGGACTGCGGACTGAAAGGTCCCAGGTTTGATTCTGATCAAGGGCATCTACCTTGGTTGAGGGCACATCCCCAGTAGGAGGTGTGCAGGAGGCAGCTGATAGATGTCTCTCTCATCGCTATTTCTAATTCTATCCCTCTCCCTTCCTCTCTGTAAAAAATCACTAAAATATATTAAAAAAAAAAAAAAAAAGAAATGGGGAAAAGTCAGGGAGAGCAGTTAGGAAATAATGCTTATACAAATGAAAAATTAGACCCTGACTTTATGAGGTGGCCAAGGGGACAGGTAAAAAAATAGAACAAAACTTTAAAACTAAATCTGCATGATTGGGGAGGAAATTGCGTTTGTGCCTGGTGAGCTCTTTGTGTCAAGGTCACTTCTTTTGGTTAGAGAGACTGAAGGGCCAAGTGAAGATGGGAGGTGTAAGCAATGCAGTGGAGAAAAACAAGGCTTCCAATATAGGCTTACGCTTTATTAAAAGAATAATTATGCAAAAAAATTGCTTTATTTCAACTGTGCAAATACTAAAACTATAATACATACAAAATGTAAGGGTTTTTAAGCATCCAGCTTTAACTCCTCATAAATGCCACTAAATTTAGTTGAAATAATATTTATTCATAGTTGGCATAAATATAAAGAGGATTACATTTCTAAAAATTAAGACACAGGAGAAAGTAATACGTCTTGTCACGGATAAAAAAGTACAGAATTGTAGTGGTCTTCCCAACACCCGCTGCATTCCAACGGAGTACGAGCAGACAACTATAAGAATCTCAGTGATGTTGGCAGTGACTGAGAGAATGACCACGTGGTCCACTCCTGACCAATAATAAGACAAGAAGAGACACAAGGAGAGGTTTGCTGGGAGAGCCTCTGTGAAAGCGCTCTTCAAGTCTGTGAAGGAGACTCAGAGAAAAATGCTCATCTTCTTTCACTGGATGTTGCCAGGCCTCCGGGGGTCCATGGGATAGCTACTGCCATCCTGCCACCAGCTTGAAAATAAAGCCAATACTGAAGAGATGGAAAGAGCCTGGTTCCTTACTGAACTATGGAGCCTCCCTGTTTCTACTTCTTGTAATTTGGGATTATAAATGTCCTTATTCTTTAAGCCATTAGAATCAGGATTTTCTATTACTTGCAGCCAAAAGCTCCCCACCTAAAGAACTAAAGACAGAAAAAAAAAAAGTAACAGAAGTAAACATTAACAGATAGTGATAATGTATTTAACTGAATTTTTTTCTCTGGGCAATATCAATTTCCCTTATAGTTATTTTTTTATTTCATTTAAATTTTGCATAATATCTCTGTCAAAATGATTGTCATTAATAATTTTTTAATATGATCACATTCACTATCTGTCTTCTCACATAGTATTGTTGACAAAAAGAAACAGAATAAAGAGAAGAGGCGACTGATTCTGGTTCTTTATCAAGGTTCAAAGGGATCGTCTCTCTTTTATAGCCATTTTGGAGGTTATAGCAGTAAACTTCTTCTGATGGGAGCCCATGGAGACAGCATATGTAGGAAAGAATCTGACAATCTTCTAGTAACTGTTTTTTGAAAATAAAAACAACTAAGCACTTTCTTAAAATGAAGAATAGATCCTTCACTTACTTGCCTCCTGGCTGTACTGGAAACATTCATATACATTTGTAATAACCTTAAATAAGAATATCACACATAAAGTACAAGAATAGTGTTTGGCACAAGGTAGCAGTGGTTTACTTAAAGAGAAGGAAATGCTGTGCTAAGTCTAGCCTGAGAGTGTCCCTGTTTGTACAGCTCCCACTGGTTGATTTGCAATGTATCTATCTGCTTGCCTTCCTGTAGCTTGAGTTTTGCTTTCTTCTTCTTAATTACACTTAAAAAATTCAACCTCAAGGCTAGTGTATGCCATTCATTTTCAGAGGCAAGCAGCAACTCTGGCATTTTTTATCACAAAAAATCCATAGGAGAAAGCCGGCAAGCTTAGTAGACTTCCTGGGCTGAGCGGCTTTTCAGTCAAAGCTGGCAGGGTTTGGTCATCCACCATCTTCAGAGTTTTGTCATTGAGCTGGACAGATCTGCAATGTGGAAAGATACATCTAAGTTAGCCATGTGGTGTGTGCTCAGCCTGCTCTACAAAAGTTGTGAGATCTTTTTAAGACCAAAAAGCTTTTCTGTGATAGCCTATCTATACTAATAAAAGGGTAATATGCTAATCAGACCAGGAGACCTTCTGGATGTCCTTCTAGACAAAGCCATAGTGGCAGAGCCAAGGCAGAGGCAGTTAGGGGTGATCAGCCAGGAGGGGAGAGCAGTTGAGGGTGATCAGGCTGGTAGGGGGAGCCAGCTGGGGGCAAGCAGGCCAGTGGGGGGGGGCAGTTGGAGTGAGCAGGCTGGCAGGCAGAGTGGTTAGGGGTGATCAGGCAGGCAGACAGGTGAGCAGTTAAGAGCCAGTGGTCTCGGATTGTGAGAGGAATGTCTGACTACTGGTTTAGGCTCCATTCCACAGGCCTACACCAGCAGCCAGACATTCCCTGAGGGGTCCCAGATTAGAGAAGGTGCAGGCGGGGCTGAGGAATGCCCCTCCATGTGCACGAATTTTGTGCATTGGGTCACTATTCCTATCCACTGAGCCAAACTGGTTAGGGTGGGAGGATATGTTTTAAAGTACAGAGCCCAGAACTGTGCCTCTGACCAAGATTAAATGTGATGCAGTTTTTCTGCTGACTGGTACTTAGTGAGGATAGAGGGTTAGGAGATCTTTAAAAATTAGATATTTATAATAATTAAGGGGAAAATAAAATATTTTTAATTTTTAAAAATTATTAATTTTATTTTTTCAATTACAGTTTACATCCACTATTATTTTGTATTAGGGTACAACACAGTGGTTAGACAATGATATACTTTATAAAGAGTTCCCCCCAATAATTCCAGAACCTGGCACCATACAACTAATTTAATAAAGAGAGAATATGCAAAATGACCATCACACCACAACAAAGATGGTGGCGCCCACAGTGGAGGCGGTGGGGAGAGGTGGTTCCATAACACAAGACGGCTGCACCCGCAGCAGAGGCTGAGTTCCCTTAACAATCCTTACTATGGCATAAGTTTTATCATAATTTTTTAAATAAAAAAGGAAAAGTAACTAAAAAATAAGAGGTAGGAATAAGATGTTTGTGACTGTGTTGGAGGCAGAGAAGCCTGCATTGCAGTTATGCTCAGTCCACAGGCACTGGAGTTTGTTTTCACACCTGCATCACCCCAGTTTTTTGAGGGGCTGTAAGAGGAAATGCTGTGATTATTATCAGGAAACCACAAACAAAAATAGGTCTTGAAAACATCTTCATGTGACAATAATAAGAGCTTTTTGGCACAATGTGGAGGACTTTTTACAAGAGTACAACCATACATTTCAGAAATACTTTTGAATAGGCAACAGAGTTTAATGGGAACTCTGATCATTGTAAGTTAATCCTGCTATGGGTTAGAACAGTGGTCGCCAAACTTATTAGTCAACAGAGCGGCAAACCGAGGCTCGCAAGCTACACGTGGCTCAGGAGCCGCAGTTTGCCGACCACTGGGTTAGAATGAAGAATTAATTCCATCAGGCTAAACTCTTTAATCAA
This sequence comes from Lasiurus borealis, assembly GCA_004026805.1. Taxonomy (NCBI): domain Eukaryota; kingdom Metazoa; phylum Chordata; class Mammalia; order Chiroptera; family Vespertilionidae; genus Lasiurus; species Lasiurus borealis. Next base: position 18,888 of record PVJN01034719.1, on the reverse strand, counting down.
CTATAAATATAGCTAAAGGATGCTATCAGTGCACAGAGTGTGAGCTGGCAGAGGTAGAGAGCCTTTTTTATGCCAAGAGCCATTGGGATATTTAGAACATCATTCACGGTCCATACAAAATCAACTTAAAAATTAGCCTGCTATATGTGGTTGAACATTTAACTAACTCACGCCTAAGGCATTGGCAGGGCCAGACTAAATGATTTCGAGAGCTTTATATAGTGTGTGGGCCTGATTTCCCTACCCCTGGCTTAAAGCACGCTGATTATTTCCACATCAGGCTGGACAATGTGGGTGGGGTTTTATTTGAGAGTAGTATCTTGTTTCATATTTTGAAGTCAGCAACATGATAACAAAGAAATATAAAATATGTTTGTGAAGATTCAGATGAAATAGAGCTGGAAGACAAACCAGTTGCCCTTCAAAAATTTGAGAGTTATTCTGGAGAAAATGAGATATCTGACAATGCTCTAGACTATGGGTAGCAAACTCAAATGCCCATAAGGGCCATGGAAGTCATACATACAAGTGTTGTAGGACAGGCATAACAGGTTATATCTAAGAGGAAGAACAAGTCCCAAGTTGCCAGAGTACCCATTTTTAATTTTTTTTTTAGTAGTTGTCAATTGTTAACTATTGACCACTAATACTATATAATAAAAGGCCAATATGCAAATAGAATCGTTGGCAGAACAACCAAACAACTGGTTGCTATGACATGCACTGACCACCAGGGGGCATGCACGGAACATAGCAGGTGCTGGCAGCAGTGGGATGGTGGAGCAGGTTAGCGGAGGTGCCAGACCAAGGCAGGGCACCAGTTGCTGTCACCGGGGCGAGCCTCTGGTAGTTACTGAAAGTTCTTTGCTCCCATGCACTGCGGTTCCGCCCAGCGCTTGAACCTGCTGCCAGCACCGGCCCAGGGCACAGAGACCCACCCCTGTGCCCACCGCAGCCTTGAGGCCCACAGTTCCTTTTATTTAAAAATAAAAAATTAACAGAGTACATGCCAACCTTCCCCACCAGGAAGAGAAAAACCACTTGTCTAAACCCACTTGCCCATAGGCATGAGGTGTAGTTTCCAACTTCTACCTTAGAAAACAGAACTAAGGGCAGCAGGGAAAAGGCACAAAGAAGCTCACTTTGTCCCCACCAGGAGAGGCTGGGAGCTTCATCAGAGGAGGAATCAGATACAGACCTAAAGCTGGACTAAAATGATCTAAGATACTTGCAACTCTACAACTATTATTCAATTACTTTACAAAAGCATTTCCCTTATCAGCATTAGACACAAATATGCTAAGAGGACCCACTTTAAAAAGGGTCAGAACCCAAATAGGGAAAAGTATCTGTTACCCAAATATGCATTATTTAAAACAGGAAATGAAGGTTTAAACAGGAGGAAAAAGAGTAAGTAAGCCATAGTATTTTATAAAACATGCGAACCATTAAAAATATCTACAGGATGGTGAACACACAATACAATATATAGACAATGTATTACAGAATTGTACACCTGAAACCTACATAATTTTATTAACCAATGTCTCTCCAATAAATTCAATTAATTAAAAAAAATATCTACAAAGGCTCTGCATGGAAAGATATGGGAAAACTTGTGGGTTTCTCCTCTCTTTTTCCCAATAGAGGTTATATGCTTGCAGTTATAATAAAAAAAAGCATAGGGAGCCGAAACCGGTTCGGCTCAGTGGATAGAGCGTTGGCCTGTGGACTGAAAGGTCCCAGGTTCGATTCCGGTCAAGGGCATGTATCCTGGTTGCGGGCACATCCCCAGTAGGGGGCGTGCAGGAGGCGGCTGATCGATGTCTGTCTCTCACTGATGTTTGTAACTCTCTATCCCTCTCCCTTCCTCTCTGTAAAAAATCAATAAAATATATTTTTTAAAAAAAGAAAGCATAGGGAGAAAAATAAAGGTTACCCAGAGTTAATAATGTTTATCCCTGGGGGATAGGACTTTGGAGAAAGCATTCTTACTGTCCTTCAGGTTATGATGCTAATTGTCACTGAAAACATCACTCATATAGCATTTGCAAAGAAGGGAGGAGATGGAAAGAATTTTGTAAACCCTTCATTTTTTATGCTTCAGTCTGAGAATAGCCATGATGAAAAGAGCTCCTTCCAACATATGTTAGACAGAAATTTGACAATGTTTGTGGGTCTAAGTTTTCAAAGCTTGGATAGTCTCTTAAATATGGTCTATTTTTTTTTTTTTAATTCTCACCCGAGGGTATGTTTTTATTGACTTTTAGAGAGAGAGAGAATGAAACATCAATTGTTTGCCTCCCATATGGAAATATGCTCTGACCAGAAATCAAACCCACAACTGTTTTGGTGTACAGAACAATGCTCCAACCAAGTCACCCAGCAAGGGCAACTATGGTCTTTTGTAATACACATTCAATGACTGGCTTTTAAATTGTCTCTGGGCCAACTTCAAATAATTCACCTAAAAGGTACATTTCAGCCTATTTTTTCCTTACTCTAAGTAATAAAAAACTACTTTATTGCTGTTAGAAAATCATGCCCAGCTCCCTTAGAATAACAGTTTACAGCAACCCCCAGGACCTTATAAGCAATTATATATAGGTATGCTTTGCTTTTGTGACTGTGTTACCACGAATTATAAATATATTTAGAGCAAATAATCTAAATATATTGAATGGATCTTGACATATCAAGTGTTTTGAAATGCAAACTACTTCCTAAGATAACTGCTAGCTTGTGTTTAGTTTTTCTGCTTGTGACTCTCAGAGTGAGTATACTGGTATTAATAGATATTTATATATAAACTTCCTGAATATTAAAAATAGTCAAAACTTGAAATAGTTGACTTCTTTTTCTCCCTATCAACACTCTATGCTGATAAACACGGATACATTTGGTGAAAGTTTAAAATGAACCAGAAAAAGTACTCACTGGGAAAATAATCCATCAGGTCCTGAAGGTTTTACAAGGTATCTGTCCACTTCTTTGTCAAATAAATAATGTGGTAACTGCAAGTGCTTGGTGACATTATGAAGGTTTAAGGCATACAGAGTTAAATCTCCTTCTTTATATCTTGGGCTAAAAGCAAATAGATTGACTCAATAAAAATACTTGTCTCGCTTAAACAATTAAAAACTTGATTACAATCATGGATACTAAATATTAGTACTTATCGTGATGATAGACTCTCCTTTTACCCTTCATTTCATAATGATGTAAGACCACCACGAATGTGGCCCTATTTGAAACTGATTATACATTGCTCTTCATAGTACCAATGTCTGGGCCAGGGTACCCTGAGATCTTTGCTGCTGAGTTACTAGGCTGAGTTACTAGGGAGACAGGTGGCTTTTTCATTTTCAAACATAGGAAGGTTAAATGATAAAAGCTGAATTTTATGGGCTCATGTGCATTCAAATGATAAACCATATGGTTTATAATTATAAACCTTTTTCTAGCTGTATGAAAAGAGTGGAGCAAATAAGTAAGTTAAATCTGTTGACACTTTTCAGAATTTATTTATCCAAACTACCTCCAACTTCTTCCTAGTGGGGCCCTCACTATCCAGAGTTCCCACTCACCAGCGATTGGAAATGCTGTGTAGCTATTTTGGCTAGAACTATCAGAATAGACAGATTGAAACTAAAAGAGAAAAATCCATGAGAGTTGGGAACATTTTTTGCTACTAAGGGCAAGGTATAAACTATAAAAATCTCTGTGGTCTCTCAATCCCATAAATTGGGTTGAAACTTTTGAAAACAAGATTTAATGTAGTAATTGTTCATATAAAAATGCATTGGTGCCCTACCAGTGTGGCTCAATGGTTGAATGATGACCTATGAACCAGGAGGCGTTCAGGAGGCAGCCAATCAATGAGTCTCTCATCATTGATGTTTCTTTTGATTTTTAATTTTTTAAATATATTTTATTGATTTTTTACAGAGAGGAAAGGTGAGGGATAGAGAGTTAGAAACATCGATGAGAGAGAGACATCGATCAGCTGCCTCTTGCACGCCCCCTACTAGAGGTGTGCCCGCAACCAAGGTACATGCCCTTGATCGGAACCTGGGACCTTTCAGTCTGCAGGGACGCTCTATCTACTGAGCCAAACCGGTTTCGGCTCATCATTGATGTTTCTATCTTTCTCTCCCCCTTCCCTTCCCATCTGAAATTAATAAAATAATATTAAAAAAAAATACATTGAGCCCTGACCAGTTTGGCTCAGTGGATAGAGCGTTGGCCTGCAGATTGAAAGGTCCCAGGTTCAATTCTGGTCAAGGGCATGTACCTTGGTTGTGGGTACATCCCCAGTAGGAGGTGTGCAGGAGGCAGCTGTTCAATGTTTCCCTCTCTCATTGATGTTTCTAACTCTCTATATCTCTCTTCCTCTCTGTAAAAAATCAATAAAATATATTAAAAAAAATACATCGGTACTGTTCTTTATTTAAAGTTAGAGTATATTTTTATTATGGATTATGACAATTAAAGTCATTGTAAAAGTCAAGTGCTGATGTTTAAGCTATATTTTTTGTAGTTTTTTTTTTGTTGTTTGTTTTTTTAGAATCTGGCACCCTATCACTATGAAGGGAAAAATAAAAAAATAATAACATAGCTTAGACCTTCTGAATAGAGAGGGGACAACAGTGTGTTAAAGTAGGAAGTTATGTGCTTACTAATTAAAACTTGTTGGTTTGTAAAGTGTGTTGCATACTTACTGGTTAACATTTGTGCAATGAAGGTATACTCGAAGTTTGCTTCTAGCTTGACCTTTCACACTTGCCTTTAATACAATAGTGCCCACCAGTTTCTTGAATAGAAGAGAGAGCCAATAATCCTAGTTGTGGTGGTTGGGGAGGGTAGGAACAAAAATAGAACTTTATTTAGTTCTTCATTTAATAAAATGAAGCAAGTAGTTATCCTACAAAGAGTAAACTGTTATTCTAGAGGTAATTAAATAGGATTCATCGTTTGATTTGGGTTATCCATGAATCAGAGGGCAATATCTTGTTTGCTGCTTTTCATCATTAGAGGACTATGTTTTCACAATTCAGGGGGCCATACCTGCCCCCTGAGTTATAGCTCAAGACTGTAATTATTGACTAAGAGACTATTTAAATATTGTTTGTTTTCTATCATTCAAGAATTGAAAGCAAAGCTCAAAGCAGCACTTTTACACACACATTTTTAAAATAAAATTTCTGTTTAAGAGATGACAATATTTTCTTTAAAACCTTATAACACCCATAGTAAAGTAAAGGGAACAATCATCACTAGCTATCAAGGTGAAAAAAAAAAAGATAACCAGACATTATGAATCTGTTGCTGGAAGCACACAACATTACCTACAAATAATTCTTGCATAACAAAACAAAAAAACTTGAGTAAGTTCAAGCCTCTAGTTCTAACCATCAGTTTACAAGAACTATAGACAGAGGAAGATGCTAAAAGAATATACTTAGCAAAATCCAAAATGTGGGAAACACTACAGAACAAATTACATACTTGCTTTCTTTAATTAATAAATTCCAATGGACAAAAAAAAAAAAAAAAAAAAAGGGAAGAACTTAAAGATTAGCAGACTCTCCCAAAAAAGATTAATAGATTTAAGCAATATATCAACCAAATTCTTTATATGAATGTTGTGGATTTGAATATCTTAACCATTAAAACATTTGCAACAATAAGAAAAATGTGAAACACTGAATTAATATTTGATGATATTGATGAATTACTGTTAATATTTTAAAATATAATAATTATATTATGTTTTTAAAAAGGAGACACATACTAAAATATTTATGGATAAAGTGATATATCCCAGATTTGCTTGAAAGTAATACAGTAGGTGGAAGGTAAGGAGTGGGTAGCATTGTAGATTAAACAAGACTGGAGATTCATACACTTTTCTCTCTACTTTGAAATTTTCCATAATTATTAGTTTAAAAATAAACCATTCAATATATACCTCTACTCTTCCTTCTTGAGCTAAGGGAAAGTAGGCAGCTTCTGTTTCTCTGCCTACATTCAGATTCAAATCATCTCTTGAGACAAGAGTAGAATCAATGAAATGTTTCACAAGAGACATAACTTGACCAGGTTCAGTTCCTGGAAGGGTAGAGAGCATGCAGGCCTGAGCCAGGATTTGTACAGGACTCTTTAGAATAATACTGGCCAACTGTGTGACCTTGAGCAAATCACGTGACTTCATCTCAATTAGAACTTCCTCATCTGAAAAACTAAGATACAGTACCTGTCTTTTGGGCTTCTGGGATTGTTATGCAAATCAAATAAGAAAACAGACAGGTACAATAGGTTTAAGGCCAATTCCCTTGATCCTATTCATAGTAAAAAGGCACATATATTCTTGCAAGTTTTGCTACCTGATTCTGCATCATGAGGAAGAAGTATAGTTAGTACATATAAAAGGGTCTGAAGCTAAAGGTTTATGCTTGGGCACTGAGAAGATTTAGATAACATACTAAATAGCTGGCACTATTACAAAGGGTGACAGGATAAGCTGGCTAGTTTCTAGGCATTGTACTCAAAGTGAATTTTGTAGAAACTATTTATTTACTTTTCTTGCTCAAAGCCAAATTAAGAAAGGACCAGCAGTAGATTCTGGATATTTGTCAAATGAAATTATCATGTTTGGTTTAACTTTATAGATGGCTCACAATACATTGGGAAAGACAGATTCTATTTTGTACAAGGTCATTTTTCTAAGCATTTTCTAAAAGTTATGAACAGTGTGCTCCATGAGCGTGGACCACTATAGATTAAAAGCAATTCTGTTGAGAAATTGAGCTACAAACCACAGAAGCCTAGCTTATATGTTGGTATGTGCTTTTTGCAAACTTGCTTAGCTTTCCTACAATATTCAAATAATTCCTTTAGGAATTATTCTTAGAAAACAGATATCCTCAAATATCATTTTAGACAATAAAAATCAAGGTCAAACTTCTCAGGAAGATATCTATACTATTTCAATTTTTAGACACCTATAGATTCCAGGTGGCTTTTTAGAAAGAAAGGCTACATTACCTAATTTAGCACCAGATACAGTTGGAGGTAGGGTGGACTTTTTAAAAATTCACAAAGACCTTGAAGACTATTATAAAGTAGCCAATTCTTTGGGTGAGATTTTTTAACAAATATGTGATACTACTGGCTTATCTTGAGGTTAAATAAATTATGATTTAATGATATAAAATATTTTAAAGCTTTTGGATACTATAAGCAATTTTAACTTTAATTTACCCTTAAAACACTTTTGATCCAAGTTTTATATCTTGTAAAATGAGAGTCATAAATTTCAAATGACCCCTTTTAAATAAATCTCACACCACGTCAAAAATGGCTCACATAAAAAACATTATTCCTGGGTCTCAATTCTCTTGAGATACAAAAAAAATTAGAATGGATTATCTCTCACCTTTCCATGGTTTGGTTATATTAAGAGCACTGAATTTATCGTTAAGTGTTGACAATTCTTAGGAGGTTAATACAGGGGTCCTCAATATAGTCTAATCTACTCACAGAAATAGAAATAATGATCACTTACAGGTAGAGGTTCAAAGTTTTCATCTACTAAGTGGTAGGCTCCAGCTCCAAAAAACACTTGCCTCATCACCACTTCTATGCCCATCCTGGCCGATAGGCCCAATTTATCCAGCCACCTGGAACAGAGTGAGGCCCAGCTTTCTTCCAGCTTGAAAACAAAATAACTTAATTCTAATAATCAACTATTCTAATTTATTAATTTATGAAACGAGAAAACTTGGAATTAATTGTAAATAAGTCACTCAAATTAAATGGAGACTATCCTTCCCTTCACAAGTTCCCATACTTCTGCATAATTACAAATCCTAGAGAACTGTTAATATGCCATAAAAGTCCCCTTCAGGGTAAGATATGCTCTATAAAGCAGAGTAGATAAATTCCTACCCCCACAGACAATCATTCCTTGTCTTTCAGGGTACCCCTCACCCCCATCCCTATGTGAGGTCTAAACATTACAAGTTTCCATGTAGTCAGGAGTAGTAAAATGTGAAATAAGTGGGATCACACTTAAACTTTTATGGACACCTCCTGCCTTATCTTTAGTTAATGGCAAAACAAACATCTCCATGCTTTTCTCTACTCATCATGTACCCAAGAGCATAAACAATTTGTACTTTATTCTGGGCTTATTCTCCTACTTTATGTAAGTAGGAGAGGAAAGAGAATAAGTCTCAATATGAGAGTATTAACAGAGTTATGGAATGTAAGTTAACTGGCTGTTTAAAGCAATTAACTTTGTGGTGGCTGGAGTAGGAGTTAATTTAAATTCATTGATAGGTCCTCTGGTGTGACCTCATACTTCAGGCTCTAAACTTCTTGGGAATCCTATCTAATAAAAGAGCAATATGCAAATTGACCATACTTCCACTATGTCCATACACCATGCCCACCATCAGCCAATCAGGAGTGAATATGCAAATTAACCCAACCAAGATGGCTGCAGCCACAGAGCAAGCAGGAGGCTTGGGTTTCCCTGGCAATGGAGGAAGCCAAGCTTTCCACTTGTCCTGGCCTTCCCTGGCCTGCGCTCAAGGCTACAAAGTCTCAATTATAGAAGATAAATAAATCCCAGATACCAGGGCCTCTTGGGGAGCAGGGAAGAGGGTGTGGCCAGCCTGCAAACCACCACAGGCCCCTTGCCCAGGCCACCCCACATCCCAAGGGAACTCCTACCCTGATCTGGAACACTCTTCAGGGAAAACCAGCTGGCCTCTACCTGTGCACCAGATCTCTATCCTATCTAATCCTATCTAATAAAATAGTAAAATGCAAATTGAATGTTACTCCAACACACAAGATGGCTGCCCCTATGTGGTCAAGGATGGCTGCCCCCATGTGGACACAAGATGGCCATCACAAAATGGCCAGCAGAGGAGGGCAATTGGGAGGAACCAGGCCTGCAAGGAAGGACAGTTGTGGGCCATCATGCCAGCAGGGGAGGGCAGTTGGGAAGGACCCAGGCCTGAAGGGGAGGGCAGTTGGGGGAAACCAGGCCTGTATGGGAGGGCAGTTAGGGGTGACCAGGACTCCAGGAGAGGGGAGTTAGAAGCAATCAGGCTGGTATGGGAGCAGTTAAGCATCAATCATGTTGGCAGGGGAGTGGTTAGGGGCAATCAGGAAGGCAGGCAGGTAAGCAGTTGGGAGCCAGCAGTTCTGGATTGTGAGAGGGATATCCGGCTGCCCTTGAGGGGTTCCAGATTGGAGAGGGTGCAGGCTGGGCTGAGGAACACATACCCTCCTGCACAAATTTCGTGCACCGGGCCTCTAGTCTATATAATAAAAACTCAGTGGTCCGTTATACCATAATAACCAAAGACTGGTCACCAGGAGGCTGCGTGCATGGTGAGGCACACGTGGGTCGGCAGGGCTGCATGATTTTGCTCGTTGGACTTCTAGTAATAACTGTGTAATATGTACTACAAATCCTTCCAGAGTCAGACCTATAGACTCCTTTACAATGTTTTTTGTTTTGTTTTTACAATATATTTCTTTAGAGGAGGAATCCTTGGCAGGGCCAAAATTAAAGAACAGAACTTCTAAAGCAATTAGTTCATACAATGATTAAATACAGTATGTCCAACAGGCTTTAGTAAATCATTATCTTACAAAATCTGGCACAAATTTTGGAGCTTTGCCACAGAACCATCATAGATCATATTTTTAGCTGATGAGTTATTTCAACCGAATAGAATAGGAGCACGCTGAAATCTGGTCCCTGAGGCAAGTGCTACTTCACTCACATGAAACCAGCCGCAAAGGTGTTGGACAGCAAGGGCGCTCCACCCCCATACGCAGAGCTTGTTTCTCCTAACCAAACCTTCTTGTGGGGTCTGGTCATCTCAACGACCTATGAAACAGGAAAGTCTCCATGGTAACTGCAAGCAAGCTGACCAACTATGTGCTGGAGGTAATGATATTCAAAATATTGTGTTCCCAGACCCATCTGTCCAATAAAGTTACAAACTATGTTCACAATCATTTAGGTCTTGGGCAACTTACTTTTATTAGAATTCTAGGTGTGGAAGAAATGTAAACAATCTCATTCTTATAAAAAAAAAAGAAAGTTAATTCTACCAAAAGGCTATTAGAAGTATTTTTAATTTCTAATCAACATCCATGGGTAAGATCTGATGCTAAGGGAACGGAAGATGAATAAGATTAGTGCCTGTTCTCTAAGATTAGAAAACATGTAAATTTATATATCTATACAATTTGGCACTAGCTAAACCATTGAATAAGGACTTTGGTTTTACATTTAAAAGAATAAAAGACTATTACCTGAAAAATTTTTTGCACAGGTAAAATAAAAGTGTCCAACACATCAGGGTTTAGGAAATCTTCTTTGGTAGCAGTTCGTCCATTCAAGTAGTAGCTAAATTATTTAGAAAATAATCAGAAAAAAATAACAACCTTTACCTTCTGCTTTTAAGTTAATAGGCTGAACCTGCTCTTCTTACTACCTCTTCCCACCTTCCTGTTAAAAAAAAAAAAAAAAGAGGCAGAAGTTCTACTAACGCGAGACCATGATAAAAGGGAATTGATTACTCTGTCTTGAGGAGACAAAGTCATCATTGCTTCCTGGGTTACTTGTTCTACAGCAAGCATATTGGCTGTAGCTACTTATCTGTCCTATAAGTTAAAGGACAGTTTACCTTGATCTTGTAAAAACCACCACATTATTTAAAATAAGTTTAAATTTTTTTTTGTTAATATTGAAATTTTACTACAGTGCACAATGGAATACTACTTGGCCAAAAAAAGAAAGAAATCTAATCCTTTGCAACAACATGGCTGGACCTGGAGAGAACTGTGCTAAGTGAAATAAGGCAGTCAGAGGAAGATAAGTATTATATGATTTCACTCATATGTGGAGTCTAATGAACAAAATAAACAAAATAGAAATAGACTCATAGAAACAGAAGAATGGACAGCTGTTAGAGAGGAGGGGGTAGCAAGGTTTGGTAAAAAAGGTGAACAGTTTAAGCAAGAAAAAAAACTTCATAGACACAGACAACAGTATAGTGATTACCAGAGGTAAGGGGGGTAAGAGGGAGGTTGAGCCGAAATCGGTTTGGCTCAGTGGATAGAGTGTCGGCCTGCAGACTGAAAGGCCCCAGGTTCGATTCCAGTCAAGAGCACATACACTGGTTGCGGGCGCATCCCCAGTAGGGGTGTGCAGGAGGCAGCTGATTGATGTCTCTCTCTCATCGATGTTTCTAACTTTCTATCCCTCTCCCTTCCTCTCTGTGAAAAATCAATAAAATATATTTAAGTGGGAGGTCGAGAAGTTAAACAGGGGATAAATGGTGATGGAAGGAGACTTGGCTTGGGGTGGTGAGCACACAGTACAATATGCAGATGATGTATTATAGAACTGTACATCTAAAACCTACATAATTTTATTAATCAATAAATTCGATAAAAAAGAACAACAACAAAGAACGGGAGACGTACTTACTGATGCCACGTAACTGAATCAATTACTTCTCCCCCAGCTTCCAGGAAACTACAAAATCAAAATCTATTATGTTATCACTAAATTCTCATATATACATATATACACAATATACACACAAGAAATGGGCTGGTTACAGCTTTAGGATCAGGCAAACACAAACTTCCTAACTCAGACAATACAAACTTTATCATAGCTACCATTTGACCCAAATCCTTCGTATTCTGAGCCAGTCAATGTTTTCTCTTTTGCTTAACCATCTAGCCAGGCAGACAACTGTTTAATAACATGTGGACTATTGAAGATTCTACACCAGGAAAATATACTTTTTAAGAAAAGTGATTCTTCCTCGAGCTCTTACTTGCTCAGCATCTTAACAGTCTTTCCTCGAGGCTGACCAACATCTGGACCATAGAGTTTTGCATTTTTGAAAGCAGATGTTCCTAGAAGCTTATGCAACTTAACAAAATCTTCTCCTAACTGCAATCCATCAATGAAAATACCAGCCTTCTTCTGGAAACTGTTGGGTTCTGAAAGAGCAATTTTCAAAAGAATCGCTTATGTAGAAATTTCTTACTTAAAAGCAAACATAACAGCAACAAAACACTTTTCAAATTACAAAATCTTAGAATCCAAAGTCAAGGAAAGTAAAACCACTAGTTATAAAGATAATATTATAGAAAAAAAAATTTTTTGAATTCTATAACTAAGGTATGATGGGGTGTTAAAACAATTTGAAATTAATAATGGGGGTTTAAACCAACAGATAGCTAAAAAAAAAAAAATAGAAGGTTTATATGTGCAAATAACCCTAGAAGGAGTAAAGCTGAAGAGATGGGAGGGAGGCACAGACAGTGTCCAAATTACTTTCCACATATACCTTCACCCTGAAACCAGACCTTTTCTTTGCAAAATGGGGCCCAAGGAGGGGGGAACATAATAATATCACTCTTTTTTCTCACTGTGAGGAGCAGAAGGAGTTGGGGATTGTAAGGTAGAAAGGAGGGAGGGCCGAAACCCAGTTTGGCTCAGTGGATAGAGCGTTGGCCTGAGAACTGAAAGGTCCCAGGTTCTATTCTGGTCAAGGGCACGTACCTTGGTTGCAGGCACATCCCCAGAAGGAGGCATGCAGGAAGCAGCTGATGGATGCCTCTCTCTCATCGATGTTTCTGACTTTCTATCTCTCTCCCTTCCTCTCTGTGAAAAATCAATAAAATATATTTAAAAAAAAAGAAAAGGAAGGAGGGCAAGATGGAGGGAGGGAGAGGTAAAGAGGGAGGTTGGGAGATGGGTAAGGATGGGTTCAGGTGATCTATTATGCATATGGTGGCTATAGTAAAGTTCTTCATCATCAAGCTAAGATACAGTTGCCTCTACCCTTCTATTCGATCAGAAAAGCTGCTTCTAGACTTTACCATAACACATATCACTACTGGCATGTATCATTCCTTGGCTTGTTTTCTTGTTGGTTTAGTTCCTTACCTCTAGAATATAAGTCTCAAGAGAACAGAGACCTTGTTCTGGAGGCAGATTGTCTGGGTGCAAAGCCTAACTTCTCTAAGAATCCTCTAAGAGTTGCACAGCATCACAAAGCTATTTAACTAACCTTTCGTTGCTTTTCTTGCTATCTGTGAAATGAAGGTCAGAATTGTATCTATTTAGGATGGTTAAAAAGATAAAATAAGTGAATACTTGTTAAATACTCAGGACAGTGCTCACCATATTATTACATCTCATTTCCCATTTTATCTTCAGTTCCATTTGCTGATGTGTAAAAAAGGCACTATAAATATGTTTGAATGAAGTGGCTAGTCATTTGCACTTTAGTTAGAATTTACAAATTCCTTGAAAAAAAGAAGACAATCAGGAGTTTGACCTGGATAGGATTCTACACTGAGAACTTCTAGCTTGAACATTTCATGAGGGTTGGAATGGCGTTGCTGAGATAAACTGGACAGAAACAGGTAAAGGAGTGGAAGAGAAAAAGCAAACTGCCTGCTTTACAGTTTTGCTGAGTCCAGCCTACCAAGCCTAATAGGCTTAAAGTGACCCTGAACATTCCAAGGAAACTAGGGAACTGTGGAAGTTGCTAGTTTCAAGGAGTTGTCCTCAGCTCAAATGTGTCATAAACTGGAATTAGCAACAGGTTCTGGGAGTTTTCTGCCTTAAGCAATCCAAAAGTTGCACTGTTGAGCACTGCACAAATGTGCCGAACCAGAAGTACATTTGCTAACATCCTAAGTATAAACAAATAATGCCAGAGGGGAATCTCGTTAATGAAATGCTCCCAGGGGTACCTACCATTGCCTAATTCCCAAGAAATGTTATAACGCTTGGAAGAGCAGTAGTCCAGGAGCAGCTGAGCATTAGAACTGTTCCACTGCAAGTCTGCAGTTCGCAGTAAGGCATTTAAACCAAAGATCAAGTCCAGTCCTGAGCAATTTGCAAAGGTGTACAGTATATCCACTGAGCTTCCTAGAAGAGAAACATAATAGTTAGGTTGGCACCACAGTGATGAAGGCCTCCAGATTTGTTCTTCACAGTTCACTACCAGGTGTATTGGTTAATAATGGCGGATTTTATAATAAAAAAAAATGATAATTTCAAGAGAAACATCAAACATGCTTTATTCAAAGTAATGTCCATAGTTAGCTATAACATATCCCCATCTTTCCGGTAATTTGTGGACACCATCCCAAAAAACTTTTCTTGTTTTGAGGCAAGCCATTCAGCGACCCAATTTTCCATTTCTTCATACATTTTGAAGTGCTGTTCAGAAAATATGTGTGGTATGTTGGAAACCAAATATTGTTCTCACTAGGTGGATGTAATTGTTCTCACTAGGTGGACATAAACGGAAGGCCAGAAGGCTGGCCAACCTTAATTGCTCTGAAAGGTCAGAGCTGATTACTCATTGTTTAGTTGAAACTATCTGTTTGTATCATGTTAATTTCTGTTATTTCCTGCCTAAAGGCTAGGGGTATGTCCCAAAGCCTTAATAAAAGGAAGAAAAATGCCAGAGCAAATGGCAGTCCTTCCCACTAGAGGAAGGCTCCCGCCTGGCCCCCCAATATCGCCAAATTAATATTTTCTAGTCTCTCATTTCGTTTGCGTGCGGCCTCCTTCAGAACCCGAACCCTGACCCAGGAACCCTGAACCATGCAGGACGTGGAAAGAGGTTCCCACAGTGGTATTGATCTGAACAAATGGTAATCTGAAGGAGCAAGGTCTAGTGAATATGATGGGTGGGTTAATACTTTCAGGCAAGATCTTTTAACATGTCTTTAATAGTTTTGAAGTGTGTGATGGTGTGTTATCATGAAGCACAATTACTTTGCCGTGTCTTCTGGCCCATTCTGGTCATTTCACGATCAAAGTATGATTCAAATTGATTATTTGTTGTGGGTAGTGATCAGGAGTAATGGTTTCACCTAGTTTTAGAAGCTCATAATACACCATATCTTCCTGATTCCATCAAACGCAGAGCATTATCTTCTTTCTGAAGTGATTTGGCCTTGCAGTAGATGTTGATGGTTGACCTGGATCAATCCATTGTTTTGTGTGTGGGATTCCCAAAATAAATCCATTTTTCATTGCCAGTCACAATTCGATGCAAAAAAGACTTTCTTTCGTGCAGTTGAAGAAACATTTTACTGATGACTTTTCAGTTTTCCATTTGTCTTTCATTCAATTGATGTGGCACCCATTTTTCTTCCTTAAAATCTTCCCCATTACTTGTCAACAATTGGAAATTGTTTGCTGAACAACGTTTAATCTTTTTGTAAATTGTTTTTGAGTTTGACATGCATCTTCATCCACTAATGCTTATAATTGTTGGTCTTCAAACTTTTTCGGTTGACCTGGACGTCTTTGTCTTTCACATCGAAACCATCACTTTTAAAGCATTTAAATCAGCATTCACAAGTATCCTGAGATGGAGCATGTTCACCATAAGCTTCCTGCAGTATACGATAATTTTCAGAGGCACTTTTCTTCAAAATAAAGTAATGAATTAAAACTTCCCACAAATGCTCTTTTTTTTTGCATGAAATGCAACATAATTTTAAGTGTAAAAGTATTTATGATGTTAACACCTTCATAAAATTTGACATCTGAAGTTTTGAAGCTTGCTGTCAATATAACAAAATAGCCTACATATCAAATTGTATATATATCAACTTACATGTAATTCTATCTATTGAAAAAAATCCATATTATTAACCGGTACACCTGGTATTTCTGCTGTTAAATCTAAGGAATTCCTTCCCTAAAGAGTGACTATTCTATATAATAAAGATGTAATTTGTAAATGATCATTACACCGTGAAGCATAACTACCGACCGTTTAATAACCGGATCATGTATCAGCAGGAGGGTGGGGCAGCGAGATACAAGCAGGTGGTGGAGAGCTACAGAAGGGGACAGGGTAGCAAGCTATGAGGGGGAGGGGAGGCAGAGGGAGCTACAGGAGGATGGGGCAATGGGTGGAGATATACAAGAGGGCAGAAGCAAGCTACTGGCGAGCTACTGGCTCGTGGATTTGTACGCAGGGCTACTGGTAATGAATAAGAGACAACAAAATTGGACTGGAAAATTTAAAAAAAATTATTGTAACTTCATTTGCTTCAGCTGTTTAATCAAGTCTCATGGAAGGTACTAGAAGCTTTGGTTTGGCACTCAGGTTGTGTTCAAATGAACTCAGGTGAATTGGAAAAACCTTATTGTAGCAGCTCAGTGCTCAACATGCACACGTCAGACCTTCATCAGTCAACATAAGCCCTAGGTTTAATAATCTAAATATCTTTACTTATAAACTCAGTCACAAAATATTTTGGTAATTTTAATTATGTTAAAAACATTTTTTGAAAAATTCATATATATGATTTATTAATTTAAAATAAAAAGGATTTTATATTATAAAATGGGCCCAGGGCTATCGAGCTTTGTTTTCCAAACTATGTGCCAAGGATCCTGGAAAGCCACCATGAATTCACTGGTGTGGTTGCTAAAAATCATATGATTTCACTCATAAGTGGGATATAAACCTGAAAGCAACAAATGAACAAACAAGAAAGACAAACAGCCCAGCTGATGTAGTTCAGTGGTTGTGGGCTGCCCAGGTTGAGTAAAGGGGATTAAATATATGGTAACAGAAGACGCTTTGACTTTGGTGGTAGGCACACAATGCAATGTGCAGATCATGTATCATAGAAATGTATACTTGAAACCTATATAATCTTATAAAACAATGTCAACCCATTAAATGTAATAAATAAATTTTAAAAAATACAGGATATCTGGTTAAAGTTGAACTTCAAAGCAATAATGAATACTTTTTAGTGGATATCCTATCAATACTTAAGAAATACAGTAAAAAAAATTATTATTTATCTGAAATTCATAGTTAACCAGGCAACCCTACTCACAGGAGTATTGCAGGATCTTTTAAATTTGCAAGGGAAACACTTCAACGTCTGTTGGACATGATGAGAATTATTACCATTTAGTTGTTTGAACCTAATAACCTATTAACGAACTATTAGGTATTTCTTTTAGGCTAAATACACTATGAAAAAAAAAATCAGAGTCACTGAAGTGCCACAAAAGTTTGAGAACTTTTTAACTCAAATTTTTAAACTATTAGTCTATAATCACTTTTTGAGAGTGGCAACTGAGTAATTTTTAGTGTTATCTTTAATTTTTAAAAATATTTTTAGAAGGAGAATCCAAGATGGCGGCATAGGTAAACACCTACACTGCTGCCTCGCACAACAATTTCAAAACTACAACTAAAAGAGAGAACGGACATCATCCAGAACCACAGGAAGGCTGGCTGAGTGGAAGTTCCACAGCTAGAGGGAAAGAGAGGGGCTCACAGAGACCCAGAGGAGCCGCAAAAAGCTGAGGTACGGAGACGCGCGCGCTGAGAGAGCGGGTGCCGGACTACCTGGCTGGCTTTCTCTGGCGGAAGGGAAACGGAGACTCCCAATGGCATTGAACCCCTTATCCTACGACACTAAACCCCAGATCCAGCCGAAACTCATACGGGGGGAGTTTGGACTGTGAAAAGGAAGAGGTGCATGGAAATTTAGGGGAGTCGCAAAAGTGGCGGCACGCACGGCACTGCTCGGAGGACAGATCGCTGATTGGGCCGCTGGCTTTAGAGACTGGGCGGGAGACAGACCCTCCCAACTGCGCCACTTCTGAGTCCACTGGGCCCTTGTTTCGGGCGAAACCCTGGAGACCTAGACTCGTGTGGTCCTGGGGCGCAGGGGAGCTGGAAAGGCAGCGGTCTAGAGGCACTGCGGGTGCTCACGCACAAGGACCGCTCCAGCCATTGCCCAGTCACGTGAGACTTGGGGGCCGTGGAGGGCAGGGCCGACTGGAAGGCAAGGCGGTCCCTTAAGCCCTGAGACTCCACCCATCCCAAGCTCAACAGAGGCTTCTGTGTTTTTGCAAGCCTGCTATCATAAGGCTGAATCCAACACAGAAGTTCTCCCAGCATAGTGAAAATGCCGAGACAAGGGGAGGGATCACAAACAAAAGGAATGGAGGGAAAAAAAGACAGGATATCGAATTCAAAACCACGTTTATAAGGTTTTTCAAGAATATCATAGAAAAGATGGATAAAATTGGCGAGACCCAAGAGGAGATGTAAAAGAACCAACTAGAGATGGAACTAGAAATTAAACATATACTGACTGAAGTAAAAAATATTGTTCAGAGTCCTAACAGCAGACTAGAGAAAGGCAAGAGTCAAGTCAAAAATTTGGAATATAAAGAAGCAAAAAACACTCAACTGGAAAAGCAAGAAGAGAAAAGAATCCAAAAATATGAACATAATATAAGGAGCCTCTGGGACAGCTTCAAGCGTACCAACATCAGAATTGTGGGGGTGCCAGAAGAAAAGAGAGAGCAAGATACTGAAAACCTATTTGAAGAAATAATGACTGAAAATTTCCCCCACCTGGTGAAACAAATAGACTTACAAGTCCAGGAAGCACACAGAACCCCAAACAAAAGGAATCCAAAGAGGACCACACCAAGACACATCATAATTAAAATGCCAAGAGTGAAAGACAAAGAGAGAATATTAAAAGCAGCAAGAGAAAAACAGTTCATTACCTACAAGGGAGCACCCACACAACTGTCAGCTGATTTCTCAACAGAAACGATGCAGGCCAGATGGGAGGGGCAAGAAATATTCAACGTGATGAATAGCAAGAACCTACAACCAAGAATAATCTATCCAGCAAAGCTATCATTCAGAATTGAAGGGCAGATAAAGAGCTTCACAGATAAGAAAAAGCTAAAGGAGTTCATCAACTCCAAACCAGTATTATATGAAATGCTGAAAGGTACTCTTT
>PVJN01034718.1:0-22579 GCA_004026805.1 Lasiurus borealis | reverse complement strand
ATGGCAGGACTGTGAAAACAGACCATATGCTAAAACCAGAACCAAAATATGCCACATTAATTAAAAGCAGACGTTAGACCTCATGGTAGTAATATTGGCTCTTTCAAAGAACAAACATTGTTACATATTTTTCAAGTTAATTCACCATTACACTTCCAAGAAAATTAACAATCCAACTGTAAAATCTGGTCTCCTCACACGTGAAGAGAGTAGAATCCATAGAAACTGATTTTTTTTTTAACGCTTAGGTCATAAAAATCAGATTTCTGGCTGAATTTCATGCCAAAATGAGCGATTATTTCAAGGTTTGAGATTGGGCACAGCAGGCCCTGTGCCCTCTCTCCCAGGTATCAAGCAGATAACAGCATCTCTCTACACCGCAGCAGGATGTAGAAAATTTCCTCAAGAACATGAATTCAAAAGCCCTATTAAGAAGCTTCTGGAAACATCCTAGCCTAAAAATTAAAATTTCAGTCTCAGCAGGCTCCTTTCTCTCACCCTTTCTACCCTTAAGAAAAATATATTAGAACCTTATGCTCTTGGAGAACTTTCATTTTTGAAAGCGAATATCGGGTTGTATTATTTGGAGGTCACACCTTTAAGCGGCACCATCCATTCTTTCGTAAAAGAATATTTGCTTGAAACAGGTGGATTCATATGTAAAATATTAATGAGTTCTTCTTCATTCTAACAACAGAAGCACCCACCTATTTCTCAATGCCTTATTTATTCCAATTTTAAATTTCCAAAAATAACCACCGGTCAGCTTCTGGTAACTAAATTTGGAGACTCAAGTACTTCTCTCTCTCTTTTTTTTCTCCTCTCAATTTGTGAATTCTTTCTTTCAATGTCTGAAGAAAAGGGAGCAGAAAACACTGTGATAATGTTCAAGTGAATGTGGCATTGCAGTTATTTATTTGTTTGTTTATTTATTTGTTTATTTATTTATTTGTCGTGTTTTTGGAGAGATGATGCCAATTAAGAAGTTTTCTTCCCCTGCTCACTTTTTCCATGGGATGGCAGCTAAATACCAGGGATTTTTCCAGGGTCCACAAATCATTCGAGAGAAGAACCCTCACCTGGGACTCTCCTATGGGCTCAAGTAAGGTCCCCTGATATTACTGATCCCGTCCATCTTTGGCTATGGGCATGTCTAGTTCTTAGAAATTGGGGTGTCTCCAAACTCATCACTGAACCCTTCCCCTTCTTCCACATTCCTTGTTAACACGGCCCGTCTTTGGCTCTATCTCCGCCCCAGCTCCTAACCCCTTTAGACTTCCGGATCTTGCCCTCAGCTAACTTCCACCCCTGCTCAGGCTGAACATAAGTGGTTTGGCTGTGTTGTTTTTCTTTTCATCTTTCTTTGAGGGAGAAGGAGGCTTTTCTCAGCTGTGTCCATCCTGGGATGTAGTATGAAAATAGTTTCAACTTGGGCTCTCAAAGATATTGAGCCAGTGTGACCATAGGATTTAGCACATGAAGATTACTGACTGAAATCCAAAGCACCAAATGCATGACCTTCCAAACATTATTCATGTAACATGTTCATAGCATGTATACAATGGGCTAGAAACCATTCCAGAAGCTGAGGCTACACGGAACAGTGATAAGACATAATCTCTGTCCCATTGGAAATGGCCAACTAGATGGGCTTCCAAAGAATTGACAGTAATTCCAGGTTTTGCATCCACATGGGAGGTAAAAAAGAGGGATACTACAGGAGCACCTGAGATGGGCCTGACTGATGGGGGAAAGAAGAATATTCAATAGTATATGGAGTAGAGTTTAGTGGTTTTAATTAATTAACCACTAAATATTTCTATATTCCATATACTGTATCCAAGATTACACTATTCATGTAGATTCTCCAATGTGAAACTCAGAAGTCCTACCTTAAAACAAAGAAATGTGGATCATCATTACAGCGTAAACATCGATAAGACTTTCATTCAGAAATTTGCTAATGGTTGACCCTGCCATTCCAAAACAAACCTGAATGTGATTTTCGCTCTGCTTGAGTGCCTTCTGTCCCGCCTTTCCACCACGATTTCTCGGTAGCATCTACCTGTAACACTCACTCCACGGAGAGAGAATTGACGGCAGTGAGAGGTTGGACTAATCTTGTTTTAGCCAGGCACAGGAGCAGACCAGAGGGAGCAGCGGATCAAAATGCAGCAACCCCAAAGCTAGAGCGTTCCCCCCTGTTCTCTGCGATGCTATTCTGCTTCGTCAGTGGAAGGTCAAGGTTATTTTCCCTTAGTAAGGCCAAGATGACTCCTTTCTGGCGCTCACGCTATTCACAGCCACCGCTGCTGACACCCCGTGGTGTCTGCTCCACGGGTCAGGCTGCAGCTTTCAAGTCACACCATTTGATTAAAAAAAAAAAAAATCAGAGACGTGTGTTACCCTTGGAAATAGGCTGCAGTAAAAATAGATCAAAATATCGGGTGTCTCCAGGAAAGCTCGGGTTATTGTCTCTTTATCCCATTTCTTTAAATTTGTTAAAGGCAGGAAGAGCTCGGGGTCTCTGAAGAGATTGTACAGCTAAGAGCAGATTTAATAATATAAACTTTTCCCCGGCACAATCACAGAGACTCACAAAAAAAAAATCTGAACTCGCGAAGCATTTAGGGTTGTGACATCCCGGGGAGAAGCGAGAAGTTGGAACTCGTATTTATCTCCCCATAATTAGACTTTGCTCCGGCTGTCACAAGGCACGTCGCGTGGCTCCGAGACGCCGGCCGCATCCGGATTCGGAGGGATGCTCAAAATGAAGGCGGCCTCCGCTCTCAAGCAAGCTAATCAGTCCGGGGCAGTATCCCAAAAGGAGACCTGTCATTCGGTGCTTTTTTAAACTCCGTGGCGTCTCTGGAATTCCTTCCCCCTCTCGGGCGCACCCGTCCACTTGAAAGAGATGAAGGCTGCACGTTTAAAAATCTCCAAAGACCTTTCTGGAGCGAGATTAATGCGAGCGGTCATTAAGAGCTGTGTCGGGGCCTCGGGAACACGGGCACCGTGCCGAGTTTACAGAGCGACCCATCAATCAGCAACCATCCTGGAAGGCCGGTGCCGAAGACGGGGGGAGCCAGGAGGGTCCGTGACCGGATGGCAGCCGTACGGAAAGGGCTTTCTGTCTCATGGAGACCCGGGATAGCGACGCGGGCAGCTGGAGGGGAAAGCCAGCTGGGAGAGGAGACAGCGCGATGGTGGAGAGCCGTCTGAGGGCCACACTGAGGCTGGTGACGGCCAATGTGGAATGGATGACTGGGAGAGGCCTTGATGACAGAATGAACGGGGCAAGTGTCCAATGAAATATGGGGACCTGAACGGGTGCAGGTGGATCTGGAATGCAGACAACCATGTCGTGGAAATGAGGAAGCCAGTGCAAGCATCAGGTATAGAAGATCAGAACCTAGAGCACCGAGGCGGGGGAAGGAGGAGGAGGGAGAGATGAGGCAGACTGGGAAATGTCAGAGAATTTCAAGAGTGAGAAGCCTTTTATAGATATAGATATAGATATAGATATAGATATAAATATAGATATAGATAGAGATAGAGATATATAGATATAGATATAGATATAGATATAGATATAGATATAGACATAGACATAGACATAGACATAGATATAGATATAGATATAGATATAGATATAGATATAGATATAGATATAGATAGATATTATTGATTTCTTACAGAGAGGAAGGGAGAGAGACAGAGAATCAGAAACATCGATGAGAGAGAGACATCAACCAGCTGCCTCTTGCCCGCCCCCCACTGCGACACGCCCGAAACCAAGATATACACCCCCAAGCGGAATCGAACCCAGGACCCTTCATTCCTTAGGCTGCCACTCTATCCACTGAGCCAAACCAGTATAGGCATGAGTGAGAAGCCCTTGAGAATAAGTTATGGCTGAATGGCTCAAAGACCATAGCTTGCCTACCCCACCCTGTCTTCCCCTTCCAGACATAACCCCCCCCTCCCCTGCCATGGAATGGCTCTTCCCTTAGTAACCCCAGATCTCAAAGCAGCTCTGCAGGCCTTACTCTAATTCAGTGGTTCACAACCTTCCTAATGCCACGTCCCTTTAATGCAGCTCCTCATGTGGTGGTGACCCCAACCATAAAATTATTTTCATTGCTACTGGGGGTCACCACAACTTGAGGAGCTGCATTAAAGGGATGTGGCATCAGGAAGGTTGAGAACCACTGCTCTAACTGTTGGCTGAGGGCTGAAGAGTGACGCTAAGGCAGGTGGAGAAAGGCAGCCGCGCACAGACCCATCCCTATCTGCACGGCCCAGGCTCTCCCACGAGGAAAAAAAATCACGACGTGTTTTGGAAACGTAGACCTGTCAAGGGAGCAGCCGTCTGTCAGAGCCCCGAGAAGCAGCGCGCACCCAGAAAGGCACAACTAGCAGCCGCAGCGCCCGCCGCCCCGGCCATGGAGCAGAGAGAGAGAGAGAGAGAGACAGAGCGACGCGGAAAGCAAATCGATCAGGGAGGCAAAGAGCACACTTGGACCTTCCATGGCGAAGCTCTTGTTCTTCAGGTTTGGGCAGAGCAGATGCAAAATATGCTTCAGTTAATTCTGTGCTGCTACCAGGACCCATAACACTCTCTCTCCATCCTGCTTGCTCTGTCTACTGTCCAGCCATTGCTTTGCTGTAACCCTGCAGATGTGTATTGAGTGCTGTGTGTTATGTAGGACTTGGCTAGATGCCAAGTAGAGGGTAGAGGCAGAGGGTAGGGTAGCGGATGGATGGAGGTAAAAGAGAGAAAGCACCTGAGAAGAGGCACAATGCTAGGAAGAGAAGCGAGGTTCAAGGTTCCACAGGCGATGCTTAGAGACCATCAAGACAATCCCATGGATAACAGAGAACTGATGGTTGGAAAACAGGACGACGCGTCGAGTGCAGAAGTCCTGCTGAAAAACACCGCAGGCTCCAATAGACGGCACGCTCTGAAGATCCCCAGAGATGTGCGTGTTCTCAGATCGCTACCGCAGACCACAGGTAACGCAGCGCCCTCGCGGTGAAATGGAGAGTGGACTGAGAGTGGGGCTCTTCCTAGCGGCTCACATATAACTTCAGCAAAGGCCTCTGGGGCCTCCGTGTCTCCACAAGTCCAAGCAGGCAGGTGAGCTACATACTTCTGCCAGTGCAGGCCAGCTCTGCCTTTTATGCCTCTGCTTTGCCATGCGACAGGGATTTGCTTTTCCCAACAACATTCTTAGTGACATTCATTCTTGCTTCCCAAGAGTACATTTCATTTCATCCTTCCCATAAGACTTTTTTTTCCCCCTCATAAGTGAAAACATCGTATTCTTCTTCATCTACGCCGAGGCCTACCTGAGCTAACTCTCAAACAAAATCCCGCTCTCGAGTGAAACCCACTCTCAAACTCTCCTCCGCTGTCCTTCCGAAACAGACTCATCGCTGGAGGAAGGGGTGTATGTATATTCACCCATCTTTTCACGATGCAAATTTCCTTGTCAATCCCGGGGAGAGGCTGCAGAGAAAGAGACCGGGCTAGGGCTGACTCTGCCGGGGGAAGCCAGCGCCTGTTAAATCAGAGATGACCTACCTTTGCAATATGTCATTTCTGAATTTGTTTGCACATATTAGGAGGGAGCTGATCTTCCCGGTGTTATTTCATCGTAAGCGTGATTGGAGAAACCAGAGAAATGAAACAGATATAGCGCTGTGATGCAGAGGGCTCTCTGACTTTCTGAAACTCATTTGGCAGGGCTCAATCTTTTCTCTGGGCCACCTTGGAGATATGTCTATTAACCTTATCAGTCTCGTGCAGTGACTCCTCTTTGGGAGGATCTCAAGGACAGAGACCACAGCTGGATCACCCCTGCCTCGCACAGGGTATGGCACTGAGTAGGTGCTCAGTAAATACTCTGCAGGCACCCAATGAACAAGCAAATACAGGCAGCAAGAGGGTCATGGACTCGTTGACTATGTCACCAATGAAAGTCAACAGCATGTGCTGGTGGATTGGTCTTTACCAATGAACTTATCTGTGTGCTTCACAATTACTTCTCAGTGGTGTGAGTGTAATAGCAAGAGTCCCAGTTTGAGCCCCTCGGTGTGTCAGATTATGGGCTGTTAGTTTTTTTATTGAATGCCACAACCACATAGACACCATCATTATCTCCATTTTGTAAAAGAGGTAACAGACAGGAGGTGGAGGAATATAACTTGTTTCAGGCTATTTCATAAGCCTGGTTTTGAAAATCCAGAGCCATCTGACTCCAAATATTGTGTTCTAAAGCAGCATGATATGTGCGTCTCCAGAGGCGACTTAACACACCCGGTCAGTGTCTGAGCATGCGTTAACCTCACAGAGGATTTTACGTTGATGAATCCAAAGTAGCCAGTTGAAGACTCACCAGCCACAGAACCGTCCAAAGTCTCCCGTCGACTTACGATGTGACCGGGATAAAATGCTTACTCTTTTAAGTTTCAGGTTCCTTTGTCACAATCGCTATTAAACTTGGAAATCTTTTTGTAGAATATATTCTGATTCTCATCGATCTTGTGTTTGAATAGAGCTTTTTCTTTTCTTTTTTCTCATAGGTTGCATCTACTGTCACCATTCCTGGCAAATGCAGATGCACTTTTCAGTTAAAAAAAGAATACAAACAGTAAAATCTCTGGACCAAGCGGAGTATGAAAATGAACGGGGTGAGACAGTTAACTGAGTTTGACGTTGGAGGTGACATTGCTAATTTCTCCCGCCTCTCCTGTCTCTATGAAATGCACAGACTGACAGAACATCCGTCAGGGAGGGGCAGAGCGTCCCGCCTCATCACAGACGTGTGCAAATGTGAAAGCTTTGCAGAAGGTCAGGAAAAGAGAGAGGAAGAAAGGGTAATATATGCCAGGAGGTCACTGAAGCCCTCCCCCCACCGCCTGCTCCCCCCCAAAAAAGTTGTAATGGGCTGCTATGATGCAAAAGGAGGAAATCAGATATATAAAATAAATATTCATTTAGAAAACATGATGCAATATCTCCCTATCCCTTATAGAAATGTGGTAAATACTAGGAAATCAGTGGAGAGCATGAGGATTTATTTATGCAATTCATCTGACCGGCTACCATCACCACCGCTACAGGCAACTGGGCTGCCCTCTCTCTCTAAGAGAAACTCAGGGGAGGCATCAGTTGCATCCTGTACGTGGGGAGCTCCCTCTCTCTGGTAAAACAAGCACAAAACACGAAATAAACAAGAACAGATGTCATAGAACACATCATGCAGTATTCCCAGGCCCCGCACTGGACCTGACAGAGAGGAAACGTTCGAACTGCCGTGTTGAAGGGAATCCAGGTGAAACGGAGGCCTTTGCAGGACCGATCCCAAAGGGTGAGGGTCAGAGGGCGAGCTGGTCCAGGGTGCTTCACGGAAGGAGACTCACCCTGGGCAAGGTGACAGATCAGCCCATCTTCCACATGTTCAGACAGTATTTCCCTGCATTCGTGGCATCTTTAAAACTATGCAACACAGCTAGAAATGTTCGCTTCTCACTGGACGTCCAAATTGCATCAGTTCAAAAGCAGAGTTCTGAGAGCATAATTGGTTTATAAGAGTTGGGTGGCTCCCAGCTGGTGTGGCTCAATGGGTTGAGCATTGCCCCAGGCACCAAGAGGTCACAGTTCTATTCCCAGTCAAGACACATGCCTGAGTTGTGCGTTAGATACCCAGAGGGGGGCATGCAGAAGACAACTGATGACTTTCTCTTCCTCTCTCTCTTTCTCTCTCTCTCCTTCCCATTCTCTCCAAAATCAATAAAAACATATATTTTTAAAAAGGGTTGGTTGGCAAGATGCAGAGACAGATTTCTAACCTTCAGGTTAGAAAGATTTTGATACAGATTCATTATGGATACTCATTAAATAGTTGCTCTTTGTAGGTGTCCCTCGTTCAGGTGTCATAATGCCAGGGTTTTCTTCCCAGCAAAAAAAAAAGGGGGGGGGGGTTCAGCATTCTGGAGAAAGGGCCTGCACATAGATGATTAAGAAGGAGTCCAAGAACGAAAGATATTTTTGAAAGGCATTGGGGGTCAGAGGAGCTCCAGCTAAAGGGAACTGAAGACTCTCCTTGTCTCAGGACCCCATGTCTTTATTAAACACAATTTGTCTCAAGGCAAGGTGGAAATATACACTTCAAAGGGTACCGTATGGAAGGATACAGAAGCATTATCAGTTTGGGGAATAGCCTACTGCTGTTCAGGTGTTTGGCCAACAGGAATCAATAAAATGCCCTGAGCTGTCTGGCAGCAAACTATTATCCTATTCAGGTTTGGGGGAAGTGCCGTTTAGCCGTTTCCAACAGGTAAACTACATAAGTGGCTCACCCTTGTGGAGCTGCCCACGCTCCACCAACCTTTTGGTAAAACTCTTGTAATTATTGCACCCTGGAATTGGTTCTCCGCAGCTCCTGAGTGAAGGAGCGATTCATTTCAAAACACAGGACTTCAGAGAGTCAGACAACAGCTGATAAAGAAGACCAGAAGCCAGTGTGGCTCCTTGGCTTGAGCCCTTCCCCCTGAGACCTTCCACAGGTACCTTGGAACTGACTGGGCAGACTGGAGCACAGATCCAGGGAGAACTGCATGGACAGCAGTGGTTCCTGCCACTGACCCACCAACTACACAGAGCAACCCTTCAGCAGCAAGTCTGATTTCTCACAGTGTTCAGCTGGGTGAGATCATGAAGTCAGCCCTGCTATGAACAAGGAATTGGCCTCCAAAATATATTCCTTTTATTCTATCTTCATAGGTTACTGTTATTTGTGGAATAGAAGGGGAAAAAAAAGAAAGAAAAAAAAAAAGACCCAGAGCTGTTGGAGGGAACAATTATTAGAAGTGATTATGGAGAATTCTGCAATAGAAAGTGCTTATTAAAACTGAGAAGCACTCACTGTGCCTTGCCTGTTCCCCCTGACTCTGAAAGTCCCACTGGTGGGAATAGAAGCTTGCCCAGACAGCAAGCATTTTGAAGCTGATGCTTCACCATTTAAAGCTGTCATCCTGCAAAGTAGCTCATTATTTCAGAAATATGAGCATTTTAAAGATGCTGCTGCAGTTCTCAATCACAAGTTTTCACTGCTTTTATTTAAAAGTAGGGGCCCAGTGCATGAAATTCATACACTGGGGGGTGGGGGTCCCCTCAGCCCAGCCTGCCCCCTCTCACATACTGGGAGCCCTCAGGGGATGTCCTACTGACAGCTTAGGCCTGCTCCTCACAGTCTGGACTCCCTTTGTGTGAGGTGACCGGGCTGAACAGGTAAAAGCACCAGCCCCATCACCCCGCTGCTGCAGCCACTGCCAGTCACCACAGCCACCAACATGTTTTCATCAACATGGACTCCAGTCCCTTCACCATGAAAAAATGACCACTTTCTTTAGGCTTTTTCAAGATGTGGCTTTCATAGGATATGACCTTTCTTTCTTTCTTTCTTTCTTTCTTTCTTTCTTTCTTTCTTTCTTTCTTTTAATCCTCACCTGAGGATATGTTTCCATTGATTTCTAGAGAGTATGGAAGAGAGAGGGAGAGACAGAGAGAAACATCTATGTGAGAGGGACACATTGATTGGTTGCCTCCTGAATGAACCCCATGCCCTTGATCAGAATCAAACATGGACCCTACGCTTGGCAGGCTAAGGCTCTATCCACTGAGCCAAACCAGCTAGGGAAGGATATGACATTTCTTAGCCCTCTAGTAGAGGACCTTTGTTTTTTTCTCTATGAGTGTGGTGGAAAAGCCCGAGATCACCTTTTTGGAATCAGACCCAAATTACTAAGAATATTATCAGTGGCATATAGGGATCTCAGCCAATGAGCAATCAGAAAAGGTGTTTCCTCTGTAGTTCACACCTATCACCTCTGATCTCCGGCTCCACCCCTGCCAAGGCCTAAAGCTTCAGGGAATGGACAGCGGTCCCCCAGTTCCCTCCAATCGCTGGCTCTGCCCCTGCCAGTGCCTAAAGCCTTCGGGCCTGGGCAGGGGCCTTCCAGCTCCCTCTGATCTCCAGTTCTGCTCCAGCTCAGGCCCAAAGCCTCTGGCCTAAGCTTGGGGCCTGAGCAGAGGACCCCAGCTCCCTCAGATCGCCAGCTCCACTCCTGCCAGTTCCTTCTGATTGCTAGCTCTGCCCCTGCCAAGGCTTGGGTCATGGGCAAGGCCCCCCAGTTCCCTCCGATCACTTGCTCTGCCTCTGGTAGAGGCTTGGGTCCTAGGCCGGGGACCCCCAGCTCCCTTCAATCACCAGCTCCTGCCAAGGCTTGGGTCCTGGGCAGAGCTCCCCCCACCCCCAGCTCCATCTGATCACCAGGCTTTACCCCTGCCCAGGAGCCCCTTCGCTCAGGCCCTCCCCAATTGCTCAGGACCCACCCTGGGCCAACCTCAGAGTGACCTGGGTGCTGAGAAAGTTCCCAGGATCCAGGCTGCTGGGGGCCAATGTATGCAAATTAAGCTCCACTTTTGTTGGGTTAATTTGCATACTCACTCTGATTGGCTGTGTGTGTAGCAGCAGTACGGTCAATTTGCATGTTTGTCTGATATTAGGTAGTAGAGGCTCACTACACAAAATTCTTGCATGGGGGGTGGGGGCAGTGTCCCTCAGCCCAGCCTGCACCCTCTCTAATCTGGGATCCTTCTCACAATGCAAGATTGCTTGCTCCCACCTGCTTGCCTGCCTGCCTTCCTGATTGCCCCTAACTACTTCTGCCTGCCAGCCTGATTGATGCCTAACTGCTCCCCTGCCAGCCTGTCTGTCCCTAACTGCCCTCCCCTGCAGGCCTGGTCACCCCTAACTGTCCTCCCCTGCAGGTCTGGTCACTCCTAACTGCCCTGCCCTGCAAGCCTGGTCCCCCCCAAATGCCCTTCCCTGAAGGCCCAGTTGGCCCCAACTTCCCTCCTCTGCCAGCCTGGTCACCCCTAACTGCTCTCCCTTGCAGGCTTGATTGCTCCCAACTGCCCTTCCCTGCTGGCCATCTTGTGGCAGCCATCTTATGTCCACATGGGGGCAGCCATCTTGCATGTTAGAGTGATGATCAATTTGCATACTGCTCTTTTATTAGATAGGATGATGATAAGCTGTCTTGAAACCGCTTGCCAAATTCAGAGCCTTGCACCCAGGACTTAGACAGCAGCTACGTGTGTGCACGTGTGTGTGCATTTCAGTGTGACATCCGGGTGATGCCTCTTTTAATTACCCCAGTTAGGACGGCCTTCCCCCTTTAGAATTCCCATTCGGTTGAACAGTAAACGGGAGGATACATTTCCTCTTATACACCTCATTGAAAGGAGCTTGAGTGAGAAGTTAACTCAGCTAATTTGTTTGCCTTGCATAATTATTATAATCACCCACTAAGTACCACCAGCCAGTAAGCACTAATACCCAGGAATGTCACAGGCACTTTTTATAAATCCCTCCTTTTAGTCCAAGACCAGAGTTTAGCTTCCTTCCCTCTGATGGGAGACAAAGGGAATCAAAGGACCGTCCCGTTGCTAGTGAAACCCTGAGGGTAAAAGAGCTGCGACGTCCCTGTGAGAGGGTGCCAGCCAGTACGAGGGCAGAGATGACAGAGAAGGAAAACAGATGGACGTGGCTGAGATTCAGGCAGCGGGACCCAGTGCTCCGGTGTCCGGCTCTGCTAGCGGACGGCCGTGGCTCTCAAACATCTCATGGGCTTGGGAATGTTACTTAAGCTCTCTGGTTCTCAGTTTCCTCGTCTGTAATGGAGGCATCATGGCTTATACGTCAAATTTACGTTTGTGAGGATCAAATGAGGTCATTGGTATAGAGTGTTTATAAACGTGTCTGACCTAGGAGACATGCTCAATTACGGTTTGCCAGTGTCAATGGCACATGTTTGGAGGGACCCCTTTACAGGAGGGAGCGACAGAAAGAGCATCAGGCCATGCCCACCCACCAGTGCCAAGCTCTTCTCCCCAGAAAGGCAGGGGAGGGAAGAGGGAGAAGCAGTGGGTGGGAGCCAGAAACTGGCTTTCCTCTCCAGCTCTGCGCACCTTGCTGGCTGCCTTCTGCGGAGACGTAATTCTATAAATGTAAAAAGGATCAGCACTAACTCCTACCGCAGGGCTGCTTTCAGAATTGATGGTTAGGATGCAGGTGAAAGCACTTTGCACACAGAGAAAACCCAGCAGCAGCCACAGGCCTGGTGGTGTTCATGCTAAACACATATTAATGTGCCCATTACTCCGTATGACATCTGGTCTCAGGTACCCACACCTGCACTGGATAACAAAGCACAGGCTTTCATGAGCCCTGTTCCTGAGAGTTTTCACCGAAGCTGTTCCCTTCAAAAACCACGTGACACTGGGTGGGTGGAGCCTTCCCGCATGGGCCCTGCCTGCTGCTTCCCTGCAAGGTCTCAGGGAGGAAGACAGACCTCAAGAGAACCTGCCCTGTGTGTGGGAGGGGCAGGGGGTGAGCGTGCGATTAAAAGAGAGCAAGGTGGGGATCAGAAGATTCCTAAGAGGAGGTGCTCTTATTTGCTATTCTCTGATCTCCTCATGCGGGGCCCTCTCGGGAGTGGCTGCACCCAGCTGTCCCAGGGATGGGTGCTCCCTGGTGTGGATGAGAAAAGGTTAATTCACGTTTTTAAATTAACTGTGTGTGGGTGACAGGGGTCAATATGATCACACAAGTTACAGATGTGGGTTTCTATGTTACAAGCTCTGTATATTGCACTCCAGAATAGAGTCTTCTCCGTATTCAGTATTAGGACCTCCTTCTCCTCCCACACCCTTCCCTCTAGCAGCCCCCACACTGCTCTTTGTGTTCATTACATTTCGGTTTGATATCCCACAGATGAGTACAATAATAAGGTTCTTATCTTTATCTGACTGACTGCTTTCTCTCAGCATAATGTTCTCAAGGTCCATCCATGTTGTTGCAAATGGCACTATTTCTTCCTTCCTTATGACTGAGTGGTATTCCATTGTGTATGGGTACCACTAACTCACAATTTTTTTAAGTATATTTTATTGATTTTCTACAGAGAGGAAGGGAGAGAGATAGAAAGTCAGAAACATCGATGAGAGAGAGACATCGATCAGCTGCCTCCTGCACACCCCACAGTGAAGATGTGCCCGCAAGCAAGGTACATGCCCCCAACTGGAATCGAACCCGGGACCTTTCAGTCCGCAAGCCGATGCTCTATCCACTGAGCCAAACCGGTCCTGGCTAACCCACAATTTTATTCAACCAATATCTACACAGGGCCTTCTATGTGCTAGGCAAGATACCGGGGGTACCTCTGTGAGAAAAACCAAAGCCCACTGTGCCTTTTATCCACTTGTTCATTCAGCAAACACCGGGTCCCATGTGCTGGGCCATGTTCTAGGCACGAGAAATGCAGACTGAGGAGAACACAGGTCCGGCCCCATGCCTCCCGAAGCTGGCCTTTCAGTGGGAGAGATGAGTCACGGACTCACTGCATCTTTTCTGAGTATTCCACTGCAGTAATGGTGCATGCTGGGAAAGAGAGGCACAGGGCACTGTGGGAACATGAAAGTCAGGGAGAGCGGCTTGGAGAAAACAGAACTCTGTCTGGGATCCAGAAGCTGAGTGGGGGCCGTCAAAGGGGGAGAGGAGGCACGCTTTCCGGAAACTAAAGGGATGGGTGACGTCTCGGGGGGGGGGGTGTCCCTGAGCCCAGTCTGCACCCTCTCTAATCTGGGACAGTAAGCAGCTTCCATAGAATAAGAAGGCCAGTGTGATGGGTGTGGGCCGTGAGGGTGGGGGGATGACAGGTGAAGCTGGCATGAGAGACTGAGGCTTGATCATTCAGGCCAGATAGGACATACTATGGGTTTTGAAATGTATCCCATGGCCAGGGGAAATATCTAAGGGTTTATAAGGAAACTTAGGTAACAAAAGCTGTGTTCCGAATGTCAGCCCATGCCTAACTCCATACAGGCTCTGAGGAATGGACTGGCAGAGGCATTCTTGCACAGTCACCTGGGGAATAGTGTTAAGTTGCGCTAAAGTCTGTCCAGCGGTGCTTGGGTGGGGCCGGGGCTCTGGATGTCCAACAAGCTCCCCGGATGCCACACCGGTGGCCCCAGCACCGTTCTTTTTTTTTTTAAATATATTTTATTGATATTTTACAGAGAGGAAGGGAGAGAGAGAGAGTTAGAAACATCGATGAGAGAGAAACATCTATCAGCTGCCTCCTGCACGGGATGTGCCCGCAACCAAGGTACGTGCCCTTGACTGGAATCGAACCTGAGACCGTGTAATCCAAATCCACAGGCTGATGCTCTATCCACTGAACCAGACCAGTTTGGGCATCAGCACTGTCCTTTGAGTAACAAAGACCAGGACCTGAAGACCCAGAATTCTTTTTTTTTTTTTAACCTTTGATAAGGAAAGATTTTTAACCATCGAGACACTCAGCAAAAACAACATAAATGAAAAGCCCATATCTTTAAACATTTTGCCATATTTATATCATCTGTGTTTGCGCGGTGCTAATTAAATGTACATTTTAAACAGCATGACATTTCAGCACCGTGAAGTATGCATCTTCGAAACTCAGGACATTTCCTGCAGATCCACAATAATCTGTCACCCTCGGCGACATCAGCAAGACTGGCAAGGTATCGTTAGAGCCTAGGCGGATTTGTGTTTTAGGAAGGTAATTCTGAAGGCGATATCACCCTTCCCCCTTTTCATGACAAGATACATACGTGTATCTTGTGTGTAAATATGTGTAGGAAACTACATCTATCTATACTGCCGTTCCTGGGTGCAGAGATGAATTTATCTGTTTGGGTGTTGGGT
Organism: Lasiurus borealis; assembly: GCA_004026805.1. Taxonomy (NCBI): domain Eukaryota; kingdom Metazoa; phylum Chordata; class Mammalia; order Chiroptera; family Vespertilionidae; genus Lasiurus; species Lasiurus borealis. Next base: position 7,754 of record PVJN01034718.1, on the reverse strand, counting down.
GTGTGCGTGTGTGCTTGTGTGCATGTGTATGTGGAGGGGGTATATGTGTGTAGGTGCATGTGTGTGCACTTTAGCACAGAGAGGAGCGCGCCTCCAGAAATTTCCTGGGCTCGCAGGAGACAGCTGCCTGCCCCTGGAGCCGGCTGCTCAGGCAGGGCCTGTGGCTGCTGCTTTTCCCTGTGGCGGGAGCCATTGCATAACGGGGACCCCAGGCAGTGCTTTGGCAGATGGGATCGCCTCTGTGTTCCCGGTGAGGACACGGCAGGAGTGGACACATGACAAGAAATATAAATGTGCCAAATATTCCGGAACCTGAAGAGCAAGGAAGCATCTGGAACTCGGCTGGGTCATGCTGAGCAGAACAATCGGCATGAGCCTCGGTTGATGAAGGATGCGGTGAGGCGGGCGGGCACCGGGGGCTCAGAGGGACCTCAGGCTCCCCTCCTCACGGCTCAGGAAACCCCGGGGTCTGGAGGGAGAAGACCCCTACGTGAGCTGCTCACGTGCCTGCTATCACGTAGCCCTCGAGAGGAGAGCTGGGTGTGTCTTTCTCCTCTTCCTCCTCTCCCCCAGGCTCCTCATCAGAGCGACCTTGAGGTCCCAGCCGATAGGACTGAAATGCTGGAAGCTTCTCAGAGAGAGAATTACAGGAGAAATGATGGGTTGGAAAGTAAGCTGATCAAGCAGGGCCAGTGAGTACCGGCTCTCGCGATGGGCGCCTGGAAGATAATCTCGCGTCCTCTCTGGGAATTGTCAGAAGGGACCATAGCCCCCTGGGCCCTGTGGGAGGCCCTTTCACGTCCCGCGTGGTTCGGGGTTCCCATTTGGGGTTCGGGTTCTGGAGGAGGCCGCACGCAAACGAAAAGAGAGACTAGAAAAGCATTAATTTGGCGATATTGGAGGCCAGGCGGGAGCCTTCCTCTAGTGGAAAAGACTGCCCCTTGCTCTGGCCCATCATGGTCCCTTTCAGCCAAATGTCTCCTTTATCTCTCTTATCATCTACTAGAGGCCCAGTGTACAAGGTTCATGCACTGGGGGGGAGACAGGGGGCGGGAGGTCTCTCTGCCTGGCCCGTGCCTTCTCGCAATCCTGGACACATTGCTCCTAACTGCTCGCCTGCTCGCTCCTTACCACTTGGCTCGCTTGCTCCTTAGCACTGCCGAGGAGGAGGGGTAACTCCAGCCACCACCACTGCACTTGCCAGCCGTGAGCCCGGCTTCTGGCTGAGCAGTGCTCCCGTTCTGGGAGCATAATGACCACCAGGGGGGATCTCTGGCATGGAGCATCTGCCCCCTGGTGGCCGGTGCACACCATAGCGACCAGTTGTTCAGGTTGCTCCACCATAATGGTCATTGAGCTTATATATACATATACATATACATATATAGATAGATGATATATAGAGAGATAGAGATAGATATATAAATATAGATACAGATACAGACACAGATATACAGATTATAGATATACAGATACAGTGGTACACCGAGAAATACAGTGCCCTAACATATGAGATTTTTGAGATACGAGCCGTCGAGCAAGAGATTTTTGCTTTGAAATATGAGCAACAGTTGAGATAGGAGTCATCGCGCGCATCGGCCGGCTGCACACGACCCACCAGTTTACTGCGACTCGAGCGTCTCATAGTTTCCCACGCCTCAAGGTTACGGAACGAATTAAACTCATATCTCGAGGTACCACTATATACAGATATATAGATATATAGGTATATAGGTATATAGATTAGAAGCAGTGGGTATATTTTGCTTAAAAAATGATGTTCCTAGACATGAGCTGGAGGATGAAGGAATAGGTAGCCTGTGGCTTACCTACCTATTCCAATTGTTTGATGTCGTTTGGGGTCAGAATACAGTCACACGAGGCTTAGCTGCCAGCCGTTGGATGGGTCAACGAGGGTCTCTCCACCTCGTGGGAGGTGTAATTGGTTTCCATGAAACCCTGACACTTTTTAACTCTACCTCCCCGGCTCTGGCCAGACAACCTGCACACACTGAATGGCCACTTCCTGCACGGGAGGGCTGTCCCGCTGATCCGAAGGCGAGGCGGCTGAGAGGCCAGCACTCCCAGGATGAGGGAGGTGGGCCCAGGGAAGGGGGCTGGGAGGGGGGAGACAGGTGTGGCCTTGACATTCATGGCTCTTTCACTCAGCCAGAGGCCACGCTGCTCCCTGCACAATCCAGAGGATGGAGAGGCGGCAAAGGGGCCTAGTTCGATCCTTCTCCGCAAAGGATTTCACTGTTCCATGTGGTCCGTTCCTCCCTCGCGGGCTTTGCTTGTGTTTATAAATCTCTCCTCCCCGCACCCCTCTCTGCAGTCCCTGCCCCCAGAAACTGGGGGGAATGAGATCGCTTCCGCAGGTCTTTTTAGCTTTAATTTGTCCTTAGTAAATCCGGCGGGACACGCTGGCGTAGATGAGATTTTTCTCCCAGACCACTATTGACCAGCTTATTTGGCACAAAATGCGGGCATGATTAAAAGGGCTACATGAGAAATAATTGCCTCCGTGGGGGATTGCATACACTTTCAATCCAGCCATGACCCGACACGGGAATCGGTCTGTTTTTATCACAGTAATAGCCAACAAACTTGGCTTCTTACTGAAAACTGGATCTCACATCCAGACATATGGTTATACATTTTTTAAAGTTTTACTCTCACAAGTTGGAAAAAAAAAATTCAATATGTTCTAAAAAAAAAAAAGAAAGAAAGAAATGGAATCCTTGCAATTATTCATGGGAACAACCTACTGTTGCTGTGATGTTAGCAGAGAGGAGGAGGAGGTGCTGATCTGGGAAGAGTTGCTCTCTGAAGGAAATACTTCCATTACGGATCCCTTTCCACTCTCAGCGAGGGCCCCAGTCTGAGCCCTAGACCATTGTTTCTTTTAATATATATTTTATTGATTTTTTTACAGAGAGGAAGGGAGAGAGATAGAGAGCTAGAAACATCGATGAGAGAGAGACATCGATCAGCTGCCTCCTGCACGCCCCCATGGGAGATGTGCCCGCAACCAAGGTACATGCCCCCGACAGGAATCAAACCTGGGACCCCTCAGTCCGCAGGCCGACGCTCTATCCCCTGAGCCAAACCGGTTTCGGCCCTAGACAGCTTTAATGCCCAGTGCTGGACTCAAAAGTCCTGGTGAGCTTTTGCCCCTGTGTGCGACTGCAGTGGCTGCCATCTGGACTGCTCACGTCAGAGAAGGAGCATTATGTGATGGAGGGCAGATCTTTACTTTAAAAAAAAATGTCTGATGAGCCATTTAGCAGAAGATGAGCACATCATTTGAGAATGGTTATTTCTGGGAAAACCCACTGGCCTCAGGGCAAGCAACGTCCATCTTAGTTCCAAACCTCGCTCATAACTGCGGAGAAGACTTTTACTTAGTGGCAATAACTGGACAGTTCTTAAGATGATGAATATAGATCTAAAATGGAAAGATACAGATGTGCTCACAGGAAGCTCTAAAAGGCATCATTAATGTCAGAGACAATACAAGAATGTTCACTGTTGCCATGTCCCTTACATACCTTTAAACAAGTACAATTAGAAAAAAAAATAGCAATAAAGATATAAGGTTGAAATTAAAAAGTGCTTCCATTATTTTGTGGATGACAGACATTTGTAATTTTAGAAAACTCAAGACATGCCCAGAAAAAAAATTCATTAAAGACAAAAATATATCTTAACACATGTATATGATTAATAGTAAAATAAATGTTCTTATATATCTCATATAATAAAAGGGTAATATGCAAATCAGCCGAAGAGTGGAATATTGGTCACTATGATGTGCACCGACCACCAGGGGGCAGACGTTCAACACAAGAGCTGTTTCCTGGTGGTCAGTGCGCTCCCACAGGGGGAGTGCCACTCAGCCCAAGCAGGGCTGACAGCTGGCGAGCGCAGCAGCCTCTCCTGCCTCCACAGCTATGCTAAGGATGTCCGTCACTCAGACATCCCCCAGACTACTGAAGGGCACAGGTCAGGCTGAGGGACCCCCCTCCTCCCAGTGTACAAATGTCGTGCACCGTGCCTCTAATGAAATATAATTGCAAAAGATATAGTGAAAGGGCCAAAACCGGTTTGGCTCAGTGGATAGAGCATCAGCATGCGGACTGAAAGGTCCCAGGTTCAATTCCGGTCAAGGGCATGTATCCTGGTTGCAGGCACATCCCCGGTAGGCAGTGTGCAGGAGGCAGCTGATCGATGTCTCTCTCTCATCGATGTTTCTAACTCTCTATCTCTCTCCCTTCCTCTCTGTAAAAAAATCAATAAAATGTATTTTTTTAAAAAAGATATAGTGAAAGGAAAGATGCAATTAATAATGCTACTCACAAAATAAAACAGCTTAAAATTACCTTGAGGAATTCAGAGGACCCATAAGAAGCAAAAGATACTACTACTGAGAAACATGAAATACGATTTAATTGTATGTCATGTTCTAACTTGATAAGAAGACTTGATATGGAATAAGTACAGAGTGTACCAAAAAATGTACACACACTGTAATAGCTGATAGCTTAACTTTGAAAAGGAAATGTATTTTAATAAACAGCGCCTTGATAATTATTCAAAGTCTATACATACATTTTTGGAACACCCTGCATGTAAACGTTCTGCAGAAATTAACATGCATATTTTAAAGGGTCCGAATTAAAACACCAATGGTTTCTTTCAGTAACTTGACAAATAATGCTAAAGATTATCTGATTGAATGCATAGAAAATGTTATCCAAGAAATTCTGGAAAAACTATAGTAATGGAGGAAACTCAAGCATATCCTATATAATAAAAAGCTAATATGCAAATAGACCAAACTGCAGAACAACCGAACAACCAGTTGTAATGACATGCACTGACCACCAGGGGGCGCACATAGATCATGGTGGATGTGGGCAACAGGCGGCAGAGCGCAAAACATGGTGGGCATCTGCCACGGCGAGATGGTGGGAAGGTGAGTGGGGGTGCCAGACCAAGGCAGGGTGCCAGTCGCTGGCATCGGGTTGAGCCTCTAGTGGTTACTGAAAATTCTGCGGTCCCACCCAGCACTCGCACCTATTGTCGGGCCGGCCCCACTCACATCTGCTGCCAGTGTCAGAGTCGCCACTCACACCCACTGCCAGCACCTGGCACCAGCCTCAATCGCTCAGTGCTATTAGCAGGTGTGAACAGTGGCTTCTGGCCCTGATCACTCCTCAGGGCTTCTCCACCTCACCCTGCTTCTGAGGGGTGATCAGGCAGCAGCTTCAGCTCACACCCACTGCTGGCATCATCCCCAATCGCTCATGCCATCAGCTGGTGCGGGTGGGGCAGGCGCCATCAGTGTATGAGAGCGGTGGGAGGGACTTGGCAGGGACATGGAGGATGGGGCGAGACCCGCCCCTGTGCCTGCCACAGCCTCGCAGCACACAATTCCTTTCAAGGTGCACAAATTTGTGCACTGCGACCCTAGTTAAAACATATTCCGAAATCATCATGACTAAAATGCACACATGACACCTACATCATCTTATTAACCCATGTCACCCTAATGAGTTTAATTTAAAAACTGTAATGAAAAAAGGTAAATAAAAATAAAGAAAGAAAAATGAAATCAACCAAAGGACTTGTATGCATGTGTATATGAGCACAACCAATGGACACAGACACTAGGGGGGTGAGGGCATGTGCTGGGGAGTGGGAGCAGCCAGGGAAAGGTTAATGTCATACTTTGACCTTTAAATAAATAATTAAAAATAAATAAATTAAATTAAAAAGGAAAAAAATGAAATCACTGTAAAAAAAGGAAATATAATAGTTATAATTATCTCCATTCCCTTCCTCTTTCATTTATTGAAAATACTTGAAAAAAATCTATCACCTTGGAAGAAAAATTATTTTTTGCCTTCACTAAAAACATCCTGCAAATTTTCCTCAAAAAACTGAACTGTATTTAAAATAAAATGTTATAATTTTTATTTATTTTTCACTGCTTTTATGCACCTAAATTCCCTCTTAATTCAAATTTACTATTTTCATATATTTTAGTAATTCCATCTACGTTTGATGAAATGTGGGAGAAACATATTTATTAGATTGTAAATTATTACGCAGAGTGCAATTTTGATTAGCAAAGTGCACCACTGTGTTGTTACGGATTAACACGGGAAAAATGTATGGTGCTCCCCAGGAGAAATGAGATGAAAACTTCAGCTCATAAAAATAATGGAAATAAATGGCTTGATTGTCATATATGTTAAAAACTTCCAAAAAAAAATTACTGCTGACATCTCTCGACCACCTGGCTCTTGAGAATACTTGAATGGTACTTTGGTATCTTTTCCCGGAATATGCAATTTATAGCTAACGAAACCACCTGTACCATTTTCCCATTCGCTGCACGGAGTGCATATTTATTCAAATATATTTTCATTTATGTGGCGATAAATGCAAATATGCACACATAAAAGGATATAAAAACAATGTTCGCGAGCGTGATTTAGTACGAGCCGGGCTTGGTGCTTTGGAAATGGGGTGAGCGATACTGCCGGGAGTTCAAGCAGGACAGTGAGTTATAAGATAATTATTCTTTCTCAATGGCTCTGGCCATGACAACTCGGTTCTGAAATTCAACTATTCTTCCGCTCAGATTATTGTCAAAGTTTAAAGGCTGGGTTTTACTGACCTCCTTCCACTATCTGTGACATCTAATCATCCGGGTTATGAAACCAGATTGTTAACAGCAGGAGCGGCTCAAACGATGCTTTACTGTACACACGTGGACGGCTCCTTCGGTAAGCCCGGCGACGCGGCCTCTGGGCTCGGTTATATGTACAGAACCACCTGGAGGCGGAAATGGAACATGGCATCCTCATCCTCCGTGCTCCCCAGCTACAGACCTCTCACAGCCCAAACATCCCGCTCTGTTTAATCGTCAAATATACATAATCCTGTGACCTCAACTGCAAATCCCTGATCAAATTTTACACACACACACACACACACACACACACACACACACACAACAAGAAACATATAAAAAGAGTCATTAGAATGTTGTGCCAACAACTCGGATAAATTACCCTGGCTTACCACGACGAGGGCAAGCACCTATCCATTTATTCCACTTATTCTACGGTCTGGGTTTGACCCATCTGTGGAATGAAAAGGAAGAAAAGTGCCGGAACTGGTTTGGCTCAGTGGATAGAGCATCGGCCTGCAGACTGAAAGGTCCCAGGTTTGATTCCGGTCGGGGGCATGTGCCTTGGTTGCGGGCACATCTCCAGTGTGGGGCGTGCAGGAGGCGGCTGATCGATGTCTCTCTCACATCGATGTTTCTGACTTTCTATCCCTCTCTCTTCCTGTGAAAAATCAATAAAATACATTAAAAAAAAAAAAGAACAGTTTGTTCTCAAATGTCAAGTCCAAAAGAAGCATGTCTCCTTACCCCCAAGTCTGACAACTTTTAGCCCCTCCCCGAGGGTCCTCGTGCACGGATTCGATGGCTCGGACCCGCTCCAGGCCCCCCGTTCCCAGAGGCACGTCTTTGTCAGTCGAAAGGCAGCCTGACTCGCTGCCCTCCGCGAGGCCCGGATTCTGGTGTGAAAGTCCCTCCGGGCTCAGCCCGACCCCTGGCTGCGGAGGCGCTTGCACTGGCATTTCCCTTCCGGACACTCTCCAGGCCTCATCCTGACCTTTCGTCTCGTTACCTGGCTCTTCCTTCCTCCTTCAGGCTCTGCATTCGTGTGTGT